>JANHFL010004006.1:81245-96507 GCA_032468155.1 Oxyrhabdium leporinum | reverse complement strand
TCAACCTTGAGCCTAGTGGGATTTGAACCGCTAGATTGAATCAGCAGAAGTGGTCTGCAGTTCAACACTCTAACCACCTACGCCACCTATTTGGGGACTATATTCTTCAATCTATTTTGCCATTGCTAAAAATGTATTTTATGAAAAGTTAAAGTCTTAAACGGATGTTGCAAAAGTCACATTCCTTCCTTTTAGTATCTAAGCACAACTTAACATAATTGTTAAAGCTTTTAACAATGCTTTTAATATAATATACCTGTAATTTATAGCTGCATTTATGGAAACACATCTTTAATCTTTTTGTTAATTTACATACACAGATATGACAATGGATCTTTTCCTGTCTAATATCAGAACCAGGAAACCACTAATTGATAGCTAATGCTACAGCAGTTTTGCGAAACTGATATTTAACTATCTTAGTTTAACTAAGTTTACCTGCTGGTCTACATATACGCTAAATGAAACAACCCAAATTAGATGTGCAATTCCTGGTCCTCAAGATTCTCAGCTCTAGCTGGCGTAGCCCATGTTTAAATTAAAATAAGTGGCTTGCTGGTTTGGAACAAAATTCATCTAGTTTAGTACTACAAGGTTGGAGTGCTTGAATGCATTGTATTTGATGGATAAAAATCAAATGAAAAGCATCTTAATGAAGAAGCATACCTTTTAAAATTAATTATTTTAATATAGGTTAAGAAAATTTCAGCGAGTGCTACAGAGTAGTTACTTATTTAATGACCACTCATTCAGCAACTGTTCAAAGTTATAATTGTGCTGAACAAGGAAGACTTACAACCGATCCTTGTACTTGCAGCTGTTGCATTGTGTCCATAGTCACATCATTCAGATGTAATTCAGATGCTTGGCAACCAGCTCACAGTTATGAGGTTGCAGCATCCTGCAGTCATATGATTACCATCTGTGATGTTTACTACCGGTATCCAACAAACAAAATCAATGTCGAAGCCAGCAGGTGACTGTAGGATGCTGCAACTTCATGGGGTTTGCCTAACAATCACTAGGAGTGCCAGAACTGGCGTCCTAAGTCAGTGCACCCACACAACTTTGCACTTCACAACTCGGATGCTTAGCGATAAAACATTTGGTCCAAATTGGTAAGTGAGGACTACTGTATATTAAATGTACCTCCCCAAAATATTGTTTTAGCCACTCTTTCCAACTGATTACAGGTGGTTCTTGAGTTACAACCATTTGTTCAATGACTGTTCAGAGTTATCATGGTGATGAATGAATGCGCTTATAATAGGTCCTCATAGTTCCAGCTAACGCAGCATCCCTTCAGTCATGTAATCACGATCTGCTCACTTGGTTTGCCCAGTTTGCAATTATGATGTTGTCGCAAGCTCAGTGATCATAATTTCCAACATTCTTTCAGCTTCCCATAAGCAAAGTCAATGGGGAAGCCAGCAGGAAATCAGAACTCATAGTCATGTGAGGTCCTTGCTTAACAACCTGTGTTGTCCTCAGTTAATGAGGGCAACCAGTACTGCCAAGGTTGCCATTGCTAAGCACCCAAGTCATGTGACATCGCACTATATGATGTTATCTAACAACAGCAATCCCAGTCCAGATTGTTTTAAGCCAAGGAAGACCTGTAACTGTCTTTTGATTAATCAACTAGAAACTTTATAATCGACTAAAATCTTTCAACTCTTTTTTTTCCTAGTCTTCTGGCCAAGGTATAATTATTCCACATCCCATTCAACTTCCCATCTCCCTTTCTCCCCTAAGTCCACATTGGTAAAATGGGAACAATAAAACACTTGTTTACTGGATTTCTAAAATTGTGAAAAGAATTGCCGTGTCAGTAATAATAACTTATGTGTCTGAGTGTATAAAGTGGGGAGCCAACTGCATTGTTTTCAGTTGCAAATTCCCTCATGGCATGTGTATGCTTCCCTTTTCTCACTTAGGTGATAAGTTGTGGTGGGCTGACCAGGCCTCTGAAAAAATGGGCACCTGCAACAAGAAAGATGGATCGGAGGCAGTTGTGTTGCGCAACAGCACCACTCTTGTAATGCACATGAAAATCTATGATGAGATCATCCAGCAACAGGGTGAGTGTGGAGGGCTCTTGAAGTACTGCTTGGTACAAGAGGAGAGACTGAAGAAGTAGGTTGCAAGGAAGCATAATGGAGACTCATGAGCTTCGTAGTTCAGGCAGCACAAATAAACAAACGAACAAATAAATAAATATGATGTGAACTTAAGTCCATATAATCTCCCTGCACAATCCTAGGAAGTCTAGTTTTGAATTGGTGGCATTTTGACCAAATGAACCAACACTTTTTGAAGGTCATTGTACCACTGCCCATGACCTTGCATGTCCTTGTGGGATGGTGTGTACTTACCCAAAAGTTTGGTTCAAATCTGGTAACATCACCAAATCTTGCAAAACTCTTGGCAGTCTCAAAGGACTCATGACGTTTAGCATTTTCAACTGAGATACAAAATTTACTTATGGTGTGAGTAGGTGTTGTTGGCTTTTTAAAATCAACTAATTGGTTCATTTTGGATGGAAAGGATGTCATATGGGGAAACTTCAGAAGTACTCATGCCTGGAGACATCTACTTGCTATTTCCTTCTTTGATTTTTGTTTGGCTGTAAATTATGATATAGGTGGTCATCGGATTGCAAAAGAAAATCTGGATTTTGATATTGTGTGTATCTGGTAATTGTGCCCTTTTAACTTTGCAGTTATGATGGTTTCAGGCATCAACCCTTGCAGTGTGAACAACGGCGAATGCTCACAACTCTGCCTTCCTACATCAGACATTACTCGTTCCTGCATGTGTACAGCTGGCTACAGCCTGAAGAGCGAGCAGCAGTCCTGTGAAGGTGAACAATGATAAGGGGGGTTCTGTCTGAATGTGACCTGCAGGCATTGTTCTCCATTCCTGGAACTTGGCTAGTTTGCCTCTATGAATCTTGAAGGGCAGCTCCCTCTGCTGCCTGTGGAATTTTCAAAGTTTTCTCACCGAGGCTCCTAATGAGCTTCCTGTAGTGTTATCCATATATCATGAGATGGCAAAGCTGACCTTAATTGCATATGTGCTTAATAGAAAGTTGTAGTCAGGCCTAGTTTTCTTTATCTGCAAGAAATGTGTTTCTAAATATATCTTCTGTCTTCTTCACACATTCATTTTTCATGTAGACTAGATGAGGGGGAGAAAAACACTGGTGTCACTTAAAATAGATAAAGTGGGATGAAGCCTCTAAGATGTGAAGGAGAAAAACTATAGAATTGCAGGACTAAAAATTATAGGATACAATCTGTGACAATTCCCCATCCCCACCCCAGCCTGGTTTTCAGGATACAGCAGTTAATCTTTGCCCTCATCCAAACAAAGGCATATTCTAGAAGGGATATTCAGAAAGCCCATTTATATATAAAATTCATGTTTCTACTCTCCCTTGTTTGGGAGGCACTCTAAAAAGGCTGTGGATGATGGGTCCTATCCTAATCATGATCTCATAATTTTGGTGGCAGGGAATGTGATACGACACTAGAAAGGAATACCTATTATCATTATTACTATAATACTATTTGTACAGACCAACATTGATAGTACAAAGTTAATAGTTTAGTTCGTGTTTAGGAATTCCTGGCAGCTGTTTAATGCTAAAACAGAGTCCAGCTAAAAAATAAACTTTTTCCTCCACATTTCAAACAATATTGACTTTGCTTATCTTTTTAAGTAATAATTGACTGGAGACAGGTGAATTAAAGATAATTATGTTTTATTGTTTCCGTATTCTAACATTCAACAAACTAAAACCTAGTTTCTCTTCACTAATTTTGTTTCCGTTCTGTTCACATTCATGCATTCTATACATTCTCATAGATCACAGCTAAAATTGTAGAGTTAAAATGAAGATTTGTGTCCATTGCAGCAAAACCCCACAAAATACTGTGCCAATTGTTTTGTGGGAAAGTGGTGGACAGAATGGTACAATTAAGGGGAAAAATGGAAGACTTAAGTTCTACAAAACTCAGAGCATTAATTTTGCTTCTTAGAGATTTATTGAAATGTCCCAAAATCTTGGCCCTTGCTAACCCCAAAGCTTTAAGATAGGATGAAAAATCATAGCATGTTCTCCAGATTGAAAATAATTTATCTACCAGACTGTAGAGGAAAGCAGGCCCTCAAAGTCTGAAAAACAAATGCTAGATTCAAGAAGCTTGAAACAGGCCTTGATCCCTTGGTCACTTCTAGAGTGTAATAAAAATTTGTGTGGGTTGTCTTCTCACAACTCCAGCTGTTGTTAAGGATTGTTGTCATTAATGAAATATTGCCTATTTCCCTTTTTTCCCAGCCTATTGGCAGGAACTCAGGGAGTTATAGAGCAAAACAACTTGGACAGATCCAAGTTAGGGAAGATTGTTTTAGTCTGGAATTCTCCTGGCAGGCTTTTAGGCCAGCTCTGTGGACTGAAATTCTTTTGAGATCAGATGCTCAGAATAGAACCTGAGATTATTTGCATATAAAGGTTTCCATTCTATACACACTTCCTTGTACCTCTTTATCCTTCTGATAAACTTTTAAGCTTCTGATTATTTCCTTTTTCCATGCAGGTGTTGGCTCTTTCCTCCTCTACTCGGTACATGAGGGCATCCGTGGCATCCCATTGGATCCCATTGACAAGTCTGATGCACTGGTGCCAGTCTCTGGGACATCGCTGGCTGTTGGCATTGATTTCCATGCTGGTAGGTGGCAAATATCTGCAATGGGTTGGCCCTCTTGGGACTCTCAGTTGGAGAAGGATAAAAGAACAGCCCTCTGAAGAAGGATAGAGAAGCTGCATTGATGGAAACCATCATAGCTGATGGGGAAATTGGGCTCATTGCAATTCTTAATCTTGATTTTCTGGGAAGAGATGATGGTTAACTTGATGGGCTGACCCCCCAAAACAAAACAAAACAGAGTATAACTGTTGAGGTATCAGAGCATACAATGTATTCTGCATCCTCATATTAGAGAAGAATCAAGGCACAAAACTCATGTGAGGAAATCAGTGATCACCATAAGCCAGTTCATCTCATCTCTGGTTAAAAATGTCTTCTGTAACTGAACAAGATATTTATATTTAAGAGATAAACCAAAATTGGCACAGTCTTGAAGCCAATTCTAAGTTATGGTTGATGCCAGAAACCCATTTCCTTAGTGGAGAAGAAACAGTTGATATGGGCATAAACCGGTCAAGATTAACTTGATGCCCTTCCTCCACTAGCCATTTTTTTTTTAGCATTCAGCTTTGAGCTTCTGCTTGGAATCTATTCTGAATCACTGTCCAGAATCAGTTTGGTCTTACACAGTATATTGCCTAAATAATGACAAAAACAGATGTGACCAAACTCTGTGCTTCATTCACTTTAATTCAGGGAAGAACACATATTGAACAAAAGAATTTTAGTGCATTTTACTAAAATGGTAAATGTATGCAAAAAGAAAAAGAACTATTTTGAGAGATTTGCTCCTTAGTCTTAGTCTTAGCCTTGAAACAACTACAATATACTTAGGAAGAACCATCTAGTAAGCAAAAAATAGTTACTAAGTGTGTCTCATGCTCCAAAGTTTTCTTAGAATGATATGCATAATACTAATTAATACTGCAGCTAGTTAGATAAATTATCAGTGTACACTGTACCAGAATTTAACGATAGAATTAAACTTTAACTTCTTCAAGCCTGGGATTGTACACTTTCCTTAAGATGTTTTGTTTATGGTCTTTGTGGCTAAAGGTGTTAGAGGCCCACTAACCGCTACTCTGCTTTTACTGATTTGAATGTACTGTCAGGTGCTGAAAAGGAAGAGGTTTGGGGAACTCAGGAACTGATTTGAGGAATTAGGTGACTCAAATAATAGGGTGCTTATTGCATAGAATCACACTAAACCTCCTCTTTCAATCTCCCATATGTATTTTTCTCTTCTTCAGATAATGACACAATCTATTGGGTGGACATGGGTATGAGCACAATCAGTCGAGCCAAACGGGACCAGACCTGGCGAGAGGATGTCGTGACCAATGGCATTGGCCGTGTGGAAGGGATTGCCGTGGACTGGATTGCAGGTGTGGCTGCGTAGATGAGCAAGCAACAGCAACTGAGTGTGGGAAGCAAACCCTCCTTCTTACGAGAAACAGAGGAAGGAGCAATCAATTAAATCCTAACCTTGTATCTCTTTCCCTCCAGGAAACATCTATTGGACAGACCAGGGCTTTGATGTCATTGAAGTCGCCAGGCTCAATGGTTCATTCCGCTATGTAGTGATTTCACAAGGATTGGATAAGCCACGTGCCATTACGGTACACCCAGAGAAAGGGTAAGATTCCTTTACATTGAGTGCAATTTCTTAGACTGGTCATAGTAGGAACAGGTTGAGGCATTTGAATGATGATGGATTGGAACTGTGGAAAGTCATCCCAGTACTTTAAAGGCCATCCAGTTGGAAAAGGCTATTCCTAGATTTTGGGTTGACTTTTTGCTTTATTCCTTTATTTTTTCTACCGTTAAAAATGGCAAACTAGTGGCAACTTTGGCTGAACACACGACATGTTAATTGTTCCGCCGCTGTCTGTGTCCATTCTTTCAGATATCTTTTTTGGACAGAGTGGGGCCAATACCCTCGCATTGAACGTTCTCGGCTGGATGGAACAGAGCGCGTGGTCCTCATCAACACCAGCATCAGCTGGCCCAACGGGATTTCTGTTGATTATGAAGTAAGATCCTGAGACTGTGGGCGTTAGACACAATGATGCCTGTCTTTCCAACCAAAAATGGTAGCTGAGACATCAACTTTGAGTGGCACATTTAGCACCTTAGGAATGCCTTGCCCTATTGTACACTTAGAATAACAGCAAATAAATAGGATTATTTGCTTTAACACAGAAACATATTTCAGTGTCGTGGCAAGTTAAAATTCATACGTGATAATTATGCCATTATACAATCCAGCAAAATCCGATTTCGTGCAAAGCGTTGGTTTGTTGAACGAATTTGTTTGTTGCTGAAGGCGTTATCTAGCCTGGTAATGAAACGTTCGGAAACCAACCCACAAGCTCGGAGAATGAACCTTTCATCCTACACCTGAGATACAGATATTCGCCACTATTGCCAAGCATTTGTTTGTGTTAAGAAAAGGAACCTAGCAACGTCACCTGCTGAATTGGAGTCCTGCTCAGTTCTGCCTCAATTTCCGATCTTTCAAGGCTTTAAACAATCTCCATCCCACTGGAGTAACAGCAGTTCATATGTCTGTTTATTTCCTTGTTGGGATGTGATTTGAGCTTAGGGGAAATGATAAACGGTTGGGAACTGATTGGCTGCATTTTACATTCAGTTTGGTATCCTCCCTTATGTTATATCATTTGCAACATGGATTGTCATCTGGATCTCTTTTCAGGATGGGAAGCTTTACTGGTGTGATGCCCGGACAGATAAGATTGAACGCATAGACCTAGAGACCGGTGATAAGAGGGAGATTGTCCTATCCAGTAACAATATGGATATGTTCTCAGTATCTGTCTTTGAGGATTATGTCTACTGGAGTGACAGGTTTGTGTCTTGGTGCTGTGGATCATGTCTGGAAGTGTTTTGCAAGCAAATGCATTTCTTCCATGTTCAAATAGAACTAGCTTCCTTACGGATTTATATTGCTACATCATTCTCAAACCCCTTCCATGAAAACCTATTCAGTCTTTTGAAGGGGAAATATGCTGACTTTTACAGATACACGTGTGCATGTGTCCAGTTTTAGATCTGTTAATTGAGGTGAAGTATGGATGGATACCCATAATATTTGTGTGTAAGATATATCAGAATGCATGTCCATTTAAGCGTATGTGTCACAGTGTTGTAAACAATAGTTTCCTCATTGTCTTTTGCTATATAAGAGCTATGCTAGCAGAGTAGAATATCTCATAGTTGCATGCTTAACTGTGCCTCCTCCTAGGACTCATGCAAATGGATCCATTAAGAGGGGCAGCAAGGACAATGCATCAGAAATTGTGTCTCTACGCACAGGAATAGGAGTCCAGCTGAAGGACATCAAGGTGTTCAACAGAGCCAGGCAAAAGGGTATGTGAAGAATCCTGCACACCACAAGGGACTGAGTGGCAGTATGGGCAGTGAAGGTGGAATTTGTTGCTTGAGCTTAAAACCTCCAGAGACGTAGAAACAGGTTGTAAACCAACCTAACACCGGCTAATCTTTCTTGTACCCCTTTTCTACAGGTACCAACGTGTGCGCGCTGAATAACGGCGGCTGTCAGCAATTGTGTCTGTATCGAGGAGAAGGTCAGCGGACATGTGCCTGTGCCCACGGCATGCTCTCGGAGGACGATGTAAGCTGCCGTGACTACGATGGGTACCTGCTCTATTCAGAACGGACCATTCTCAAAAGTATCCACTTATCCGATGAGAACAATCTCAACGCACCCATTAAGCCCTTTGAAGACAGCGAGCACATGAAAAACGTCATTGCCTTGGCCTTTGATTACCGCTATGGCAGCAAGGGCAGCAACCGCATCTTCTACAGTGACATTCACTTTGGCAACATCCAGCAAATCAATGATGATGGAACTGGGCGAAGGACCATAGTTGAAAGTAAGTTACTTTGGGATGCTCCCTCCCACCCTTCTTATTTTCTGGCTGCTTCCACCCAAGCGGCAATCCGATTGGAGGAAAGCTCCAGAAATAAATCTGTCACTACAAAGAGAAACTCTCAGAACAGCAATTACAGGGGAAGATTGTTTTTGTGTGGGTTGAGGGATCTGCAGGATAAGGGAGCCTCATATTTCCACCGCTGTGGCATTGAAGCAGATCACTTTTATTAAAATTCCAGGATATTAAATGACTATTGTAAGTCTCTGCATTCAGGAGAACGTATAAAGGCTAGCTCACTGGATTTTCTTTCAGTAGTTGGAATGTTTCCTGAAGTAGCTATATTTGAGAATATAGTTGTGCAACTTTCCTTCTGATTGATGGAACTTCTGTCCAGCTTCTGTTCACTTTGGGCTTCACTGAAATTGGTGCATCCTCCAGATTGGTTCACTAACAGGAGGGAGAAGTTGCTGCAGTTCAGCCACAGGGAGAGAGTAGGATGAATGAAGTGGTCCGTATACGGAACAGCTGATCTCAGATAATTAATGTCCAAAGCAAATATATATGCTTGGTGTAGATACAGAGTGAAACATGGCTGTTTTGTTTTGGATAAAGATCACAATGAGATTTGTGTTTTGGGGTTAAAGGAAGAACAGGAAAAGCCAGGAAAACAGATCAGGGAGAATCTGGGAGTTGGGCCAGTGGGATATGCAATTTAAAGGATACTAGCAATGGTGTAGTTAAGGGGAGGGAAAGAAAGGACTAAAAAGAACAGAGGTTAGTGGGCCAGTGTAATATGCCACTCTGGCAGCTGTTTACGAGAAAGGGGAGAGAAGTGGCAACTCTCATCAGCCTTGCCTTAGCTGTCTTATAAAATCACCCTAGGATCCCTGTGGGTTTTGTTGTGGCTGAAACAAATGTATTCCAGTTTTGTCCTTGCTGAAACACAGCCTATCTAGTACTTCTGGAATGTAGTGTGTTGTTCATGAAGACTATACTGCACAACTGTAAATGGATTACTGTCAGGGACATTTCATGAGGCAAAAACGTGGTCACAGCTTGTTTTGGCTGTGTTTGTATCATTATCCTAGCTGGTGTCTTAATGATTTGTTCAAAATGCAGAAACATAATCCATATACTGAGGTTGGAGTATACGGTACACCTGTAATTTATCTCGGCCATAAAATAACTTTGTTTCCCTACTCTTGGTGTTTATCATTAACAATAGGCTGCAGGCTAGTCTGTCGAATTAAAAGTTTCTTTAATTCTGCTCTTTTGACAACCATTCCGATCTTATTCTCATTTGAATTAAATTAGTGGATGATACACAGATCTAGATACTTAGACCCGAAAGTTGGAGAGATGGTATACACATTCCTTAACTCATTATGTGGATTACATGATGATTTCTTACTTAATATGCAAAAATTCTTTGTATGTTCTCTTCTAAAAATGTGCAGTTATCACTATAGAAACCATTGCAACAATTTCAAATACAATGGAATGTGTGAATAAAATGTGACCTTCTAAAGTCCCCCTCCCCCCCACCAGGAACAATTATTATCTGAAGGAAGAGCTGAGTGGTGAGGTCCCCTTTCTCTTTTGATGTTTAGTCTGTTAGGAGGGAAGGAAGCATATCTATACTTTGGGGGGATTTTGACAGCTGTTATAAATCAGACTGCTCTTGACTATGTTGCCAAATGATTTTCCATTAGGGAAAGAATTAAACGGTATAGTGATACTTTCTTGTCTCCAGGATCACTTAAACACTGCAAGAGGCATAGAATTATCTCCATTCCATATCTCCTTCAGATGACATTTGTTGTAACACAATGTATGACATGTTATCATGCAATGCTATGTTTTGCTTTGTTCTCCTACCATTGGCTGGAGCAGAAAAAGGTACCGGAAGAGTAATAATGTCCCACAACAGTTCTTTCATTTGTTACATCTGGTTTCATCTTTAGAACAGACACTTAGCTGACAATAAGATAACTTGGGCTCTTTTGCAAGGAAAATCTTTTCAGAATTCAAACACCGATTTCTAACTTCCTGCATTTGAACAGAAAAGAATTTCATTCATGTTTGTCAAGCATGTTTTTTTTAATTCTGTTCTTCTGTTTGTCTTTCCAAACTCTATGAAGTCAATGGCTGTAGAAGTAGGGGGGACTTTATGAAGTAACTCTCTTCCATATGTAATCAAAGAGGCAAATTAGAATATAATATGCAGAGAAGAAGCAACAACCAAGAATTAGTTTCTAGTATGCATCTTTATGTAATTATACATGATTTGAAAATATGATGATGATGATGATAATTGTTATCTATAACAAACATTCCAAAATCAGTATTAGGATGGTACTTCAAAGTCATACAATGTATGCAAACTTTTTTAGTTTCCCAGAACTTTTCAAGAGATAACGTAGAAGTGGAAGAGCAAGCTCTTCACCAGTATTTACAACCATAGCAAAGGTCTGAATTGTAAGATGTAATTTTCATAATGAAATTATTGTAAAAATGTTAACATAGTTTTTGAACACGAATGCTTGCTCCTAGTTACCCCTTTCCCTGTTTAATATTTATTAGTTCTTCCTAAAGCTATTAATACATAGCTCTGCTAGTAGTTAACATCTTTCAAGTTAACTCTTACAGTTATGTATCTATGGCCCTATTAATTTCAATTACTTTAGCACGCAACATTTGCTCCATAGTCTATGGGAGAAAGCAGAATCGTATATAAGTGCTAGACAATGGTGCAATATGGCTCAGGTTCTTCCTGAGTTAAAACATCCATCTGAGGCCTAAATGGGAAAATCTTTCTGTAAAATTGAAGTTTTTTAAAAAAAATATTAAGTAAGTTCTCACTGTCATACAGGACGACAGCAGATTAGGCAGTGTCCCTTAGCTGAATGTCAGGTGGTTGATATTTTGCTTCTGCAATTAAACTACAATTGATAACTGCAGTAGTCAACAGCCAAGCACTGAACACCCTTCTTGATACAGATGCATCTTTATTTTAATCCAATGTAATTTTATTTTCCTAAGGTACATCTCTCAAGAGAACAGATGTGTATTTTAAGGACTCATGGTAAATCCAGGCTTATGACTGTAGCTAAGGTCCCAGTGGAAGTTGGGGAGGGAGTAGGGGGAGGAACTAGCCTTTTTCTGTGAGTAGGATGACCTCCGAATTGCTTTATGACATTATTCTGGGACAAGACTTTCCCCGTTTGAGGGGATTCTTGGACACAGCATCTGCTTTTATTGCTCAAACATGGTTCCAGACTCAATGACTGTGGAATGAACTACCTGCTCCTCAGGGAATTCTGAATGACATTCTTGGGAAGACTAGGAAGTTCAACACCCAAAACTAAAGAAATGAGCAGACTCTGTATATAAAGAGCAATTCAGAGAAAGGGATAGAATCTGAGTGGAATCTCTCTTGAAAATATGGGTGAACCCTAGGCATCCGATTCCCTTCCACGGAATATATATTCCAAACTGAAGAGTCTTTTGCCAGGGAAAAGATGATCACTTAGAAGAATGACATGCTGTAAGAATCTGGTAAACACACTCCTAGATTACAGTGATTTTCATGGAACGCATGAGAATCAGTCATACCATATACTGGCATTAGTATACATACATCCATATTGGTTGTGTCTTTTTGTGGCCAGGAATATATGCTGATTCTTGCCAGTTTGAGGCATTTGTGTTGAATGCCAAATGTTGAATTTCCTCAAACGTGTGAAGAAAGTTCCATTGGTCCTTTACCTGTTTAATTGTATTTTATGTAAAATAGCTGTGGGCATACTAGACTCATTAGAAAATTATCATTGGAGTATTAGGATTATTCTTATGTTGTGCAATTATGCCAGATTCTTCGGGGGTTTACCCCCAAGGTGGTCACCAGTTATATAATAAGCCTTGGTGGAACTATTCTTCAGGATTGAATCCCTAATAAAATACATATTAAAGCAAAAGACCTGACTAGGCAAACCTCTGCTTTGTTATATCAATTGTACTTTGGGGGGGGGGGGGGAGCGCTCAAAATCTGATTTGATTGATTGCGGTTACTAGCCTGAAGGCAATATCAGAAAAGATAAGAAAGGCTCAGAAAATATTTGAGTGTCTCAGAACAAGAATAAAGAAAGGTTGGTTGAGAAGCAGAGTAAATTAAGCAATAAATATCTTTCTGAGTTCAAATTCTATAAGGAATTAGAAATCACAACTTTCCCTTACCACTCCTAGACTGGGAGTCTGCTGGAAGGATTCAACCAAATGAATGTTTGAAGAATGTGTTAGAACCTCTCATTCTTATTGCCTGTGGAGATTCCCTATCTTAAATACCAATCCTGTTCTTATAGGTTTATTGGGAAATTCCAAAGGCCCCTATTTCCTTTTGAGTTGCTGTATGCCTAATAAGTCAGGTTACCCTTTCAGATAGTATGGGGAACTTGGGAGAGAAGCCCAAGCCACTTTCAAGCAATGTAAGTTATATATGTGTATAAGGATAGTGTTGGACTAGACGTGAGAGCTGGCTTTAGAGAACATTCAGCAAATCTATTTAAAAAGTGTATCACGGGTAGTATACTAAGCTCAAGCTGAGTTTGTTAACTAGGTGAAAGGAAACACACACACACACCAGTAATCACAGCTTACTGCTTTATACACAGACAGGCATTTGGTGTTAAAAACCTTCCAGATAAATTATGTGATTTCACAACTTTGGTATTTCCATCCTTCTGAGAGTGGTAAAATGAGGACCCAGATTATTGGGGGCAATATGCTGACTCTGTAAACCGCTTAGAGAAGGCTGTAAAGCCCTGTGTAGCAGTATATAAACCTAAGTGCTACTGCTATTTGTAAATTTTTGTTAATACAAGACTTGCAGGTCTTTTTGCCATAGACATGTTTATAGAAAGCCAGTCCGGTTGAACATAAGCAGGGAATGTTAATTTTTCATCTTTTCCAACATTTTCCTATTCCTGAACATTATAGGGAGAATTTAAAGAACAAAATTGGGCCTCCCATAGACTGCCTTGCCCATTAATTCATCTGCTGTTTCCCGGAAAACATTTCTGGCAAAATTATGCATAAATTAGTACTCAGGCCAACCCGTAATGTCAATTCACAGCCAGAGGTATTGCAACAACAAGCATTCAATATAAAACATAGTTCAAGTGGAAAAGATAATTTCAGAAGTTCAAGCTTGGGGGAATTTAGGCGAAGCATTTTCCAATTTAATTGAAAACTAGGCAAGAACTGGTATGCATTGTTCTTCCTTTTTCTTCTGCATACCACAGATAAAGCTTTTTAACGTTACTAAGAAAAAGAAGCAGGCTTAGTAACGGAATGAAATTATATTTTTATTAAATCCTCGTTACAAAGCAAAACTATTTGCGCTTAGTTTCATTAGTTTCATTAGAAATAAAAATGTACATCAAGTTTATTTTTAATGGTAATTATGAGTTGATTTTTTAAAAATTAAAAGCGAGTAAGGGAATGTGAGGCGTAAAAGTTTCTAAAAACTAAAAAGATGTGATGGCGAAAGGTTTGGGAACCCCCTACTGTGTTTTGCATTAAGTGGTTGCTAGGTGTTTTCAAGAATTATTTTTGGATAATTCTTTGGGTGTTTCTTCATCTTCCTGGATACGAGCACAGAGTGACCCAGCTCCCTACCAACCAAGTGGATTACTAAATATGAGCGCTGCCCACATATTAGTTCTAAGAGGTTTATTTGAGGTATCAACAGTTAGAGCCACAGGACATCATGTTGTTTCTAGCAGCTCGTGCGTGTAACAGAATTTTGGGAATGTGGTAGAAAAACACGGTCATATTTCTCTTATTTTTTGTTGATTTCTCACGTTTCTTTCATAAGTTTGTCCTGTTCTGCTTCCAGCAAAAGGAATCCCCCTTCTTTTCTTGCGTATTGAGTTGTGTGTATAAATTATGGCAATGGTTTTAATAAGATTTAAAACCCTTTTCTGCTCGTGGGCATTTGTTGGCTGCTGGCAAGGAAAGAAATCAAGCTCGTACCCAGTGTGTCTCATTTGCTTTTTCAAACAGTGGCTTGGGGCCTACCAGGAGATGATAGATTCATTTCATTCGGAGATGAACCAATTAGTTTCTTCTATTTATTAACTTGAGGGAGGAGGGTTGTGATGCCCAAATATCGGCATTCCCAGATGGAAACCTGCCAAGTGACTTGTCCAAGTGTTGTCTCTCCACCATTAATCAGTCAATCCAGTGAAAGGAAACATGGGGGATGAATTAATTTCCAGATATGGGTGAACTATAGCACCTCTGTCATCTTTTACCATTCTGACCAGCTAGGACACTGACTTTCAGCAACAGCTAGATGGTCACAGGTTCCCCATCCGTCTTTGTTTGTTTGTTAGATTTACTTGCCACCCATCTCATTTCAAAGTGACTTGGAGCGGCTGACACCATTAAAAGCATTAAAACCATAAAAGATAAATATTTCTAAAACAATCAAAATAGAAACCAGAATCAAAATAAAATTATAGTTCAAAGATGGTTCAAAGAGGGGGCAACGGGATGCATGAAGTAATGGCCTGCCACTTACTCAGAGTCAACCTGCCACTGACTTTGCTGGCCTCAGGGTTCACAGGCTGG
>JANHFL010004006.1:54290-66213 GCA_032468155.1 Oxyrhabdium leporinum | reverse complement strand
CCAAGCAAAGGTAACTTTCATTGTCATGTCATTCTGGAATGATTCTGGAAGCATTCTTAGAAGGTTTTTGGGTTTGAACACAGTAGAGCTGTAGAGAATATTATAACTACCTCTATGATTAATTGTAACTTTACACTTTCATTGTTTATTTATTTTTATTGTATTTAACTGTGGTATTGGCTTCATCTCATGCTCCTATACACTGCTTAAGTCAGTTGACTGAAGTAGTCTTTACATTCATAAAGAAATAAACATTTGCTCCTGATTTAAGTAATTTTTGATGTCCTGAAAGTTTTTTTAAAAAAGTGTTGTTTGTTAAAAGGGAAGGAAAAGAAAAGCTGGGATTAAAAATGTCTTAGTTCCAGTAGCAGCTGAAGGAAAATGGCGGATGTATGAACTGCACATGTGGTAGTGCGAAGATGGTTCGAAAAATCGCAAATTCCTGACTTTTGATTTTGTCAGGCTCAGTACCCGTTCATCTTTTTTGCTTCTTTAGGTCATACTACTTGCGCTGCAGGAACCTTCCAGTGCCCAAACACCTACCTTTGTGTCCCACAACGCTGGCTATGTGATGGAGATAGAGATTGTCCTGATGGGGCTGATGAAACCGTGGCTGCTGGATGCCGTGAGTTACTGCTTCTTCTTAACGTTCCGTATGTGATTGTATATGTCTCCTGCTGGAAATTTGATGAGCTCTTGCTGTTATTCATTACTTTCAGAGGCAAGCTAAACTTCTGTTGCTTTTCATCTTTGTAAACAAGACCTTGTCTATATATTTTGGTATACAGTTCCCACTGTGTCTAGGAATAGGACTTAGTGGTAAAGGCTGTCTATTATAGAAGGAAAACAAAAATGGTAAGCACCAAATCCCTCCTTGTGAGACATCAACCAAAGCTGGGTACCTCGTCCTTTTCTGATGATTTGGATCAGAAGCTTTTCAGAAGTTCTATTCGTGAAAAAGGCTGATTTTCCTATCGTGTTTTGGGAAAGTTCAGGATAAAATAATAACATACTGAGTACAAAATCAGTTTGACTTGCTTTATCAGTTTTATACATTTCACATAGCCATTACCAGATAAAACAGGGCCTATTGGGTTGAGCTAATTAGATGCCCTATTTCTACAGTCTGTCATAGGAAGCAAAGAGGAAATGATGCTGTTAAGATCTGCAACTGATAGTATTTTCAGCTGTATAAATCTCAATCTTGCTTTGATCATATTCTTAATAATCACATGTAGTGCCATCATTTTGGTGCATCTTATTTTGTTTCAGTAATGTCACTGTATCATGCATGAGTTATATAATTTGCACCATCCCAGAGAGAGTGAAATTGAAATGTTCTTCTTTCTTCAGAATGGGCAGACAGTCACCATTATCCCAAAAAGTCAGGGGAACAATTTTTCTTCCTAGGAGATGAAATGCTGTCTGGAAGCAAAACGGTTGCAGGGTCCAATCTGAGTTAGTCACTGGGACCAGAGGTTTTGTCTTCCAAGCTTCCGGATTCATGCCGGAGCCCATCTTCAGGAAACTTCTCTCTAGCGGAATGCGTGCTATTCTCTGTGTGGTATTTATAGTGCCTGTTGTAAGTGGCTTTTTAGATGTTGATTGGGGTATGTTGATGGCTGGCTTTTCAGTGATTTTGTGCTGCCCAGCCCTTGCCTTTTAAGTACTTGATAGGCTGGTGGTAAGGAGTGCTGATTTACCACCAGCCTGTCAACTACTTAGAAGGTACATGCTGGGCAGCACAAGCAAATGATAGCTAATGACATAAAAGCCAGCCATCAACACATCCCAATCAACATCTAAAAAGCCACGTACAACAGGCACCAACCCCATAAATGCCACACACAGAGAACAGCACATGCTCTGCTAGAGAGAAGTTCCTGGAAGATGGGCTCCAACACTAGTCCAAAAGCTGGGAAGACAGAACCTCTGGTCCCGGTGACCGACCCAGATTGGATCCTGCAACATTATCCTGGGACGCGTATATTTGCCTTCATTCATAAAACAGTTGCATCTTTGGTTTTCTTTTCTGTGACAGCGATGAAGAAGAGTGGAAAGAAGTAATTATATGAATTTGCTCACAGGGTTGGGTGTTTGTTTTTTTTATTTATTCAAGTGTACCAATGCCATGGGTTTGCAATTAATAAAAACTGATTGTGGCGCCGTGAAAAGAACTGAACTACACAGAGGGAAATGGCATAACTGATTTCAGATGTAATCTGTGATTTCAGAATATAACAACACTTGTGACGAACGGGAGTTTATGTGCAACAACCGGCAGTGCATCCCAAAACATTTTGTGTGTGATCACGATGATGACTGTGGCGATGGTTCTGATGAATCCCCAGATTGTGGTAAGTGCCAGCTTAGAATTGGTGCTTAACCATGAGAGTAACCACGGTAGTCCAATTTTTACCCACTTACTGCCAAATCAAATTGGGTCATCTGAGGGCAAGTGAAATCAACTTGAAAGGAAAAAAATAATCATTTTTAATTTATATTTAATATTATGTAGACTATTTTAAGAGCTGTGAGGGAAATGTGCAAATTAAGAAACAATTTGCTGGCTTTTTTGATAGCTTGATTTGAAGAAGTTAGATAGTAATTAAACCTGCACCTCATATGAAAAACATTCCCCAGTTCTTCATTGGCAGCCAATTTGCTACACTGGTTCTCGTGGGAACAAGCTGTTTTGTGGGCCCAGAAGCAAATTACAGGTGACCTTTGACCATACTGTAATTTTAACTAACAAGTATGGCACGGACTGCTTTGCTTCGCTTGGCAAGATAAGTCATTTAGCAGTGTATTTTAATATTCAAAAGAGAAACTTCACATGAAGATGGACAAAGGAGGCTAGGTGCTGAGCATACAGAGTGCGCCCCCCCCCCCATGTCAATTCACAACTATCAGTTTTGTGAATTGAAGGCTTTGGTAGAAAAAGGGCACGGTGAAGCCTACTCATTCTTTTAGTCATCCTGTATCTAGATTTGATAGTTTAGATTCCTTTAGCTCAGTGTTTTTCACACTTGGCAATTTTAAGGTGTGTGGACTGTTGCAAATAATGCCTGGATAGTTTGGCTGAAAAAGATTTGGGTAAGTGAGAATAATTGTATAAACGTGTGAGAGAACAAATACTCACTGTAACCAGTAAAGTTTTATTGCCATTTTGAATTTATTGGATTTTCATATATTCTACCCGAAGTGCCCCTATGTTTGGTTGAAAGTGATTTGTATGTATTCCTAATGATTTCCCAGTTGTTAACTAGGGCTGAGTGTTTTATATGCATGCTCCAGACATATCTATTTGGGAAACCCACACAGAAAATATAAGGGACTGTGAGATCTGCATGTGCGTATGTGAATGACTATAAGCCTAACCTGGATGCGTGTATAACACAAATGTGTGATATTTAATCTGTTTAGTATATTTATGAATAAGTTTTAAGGCTGTAGTAAAGGTGTGTTGGTCAGAGACATAAACATGTGCATACTTTGATATGCAGACAATGCCATGTTGCCTGCTGAAAACTCAAAATGTTTTTCAGCAAATGTTACATAGATTGCATGATGGAGTGAAGGGTAGGAGCCTGAAAATTGATTTATCAAAGATCAAAGTAGTTATGCTTGACAAGAAAAACGGAGCGAAAAATTGCAGGTTAGACATAAATGGTGAAAACCCAGACAAAGCTGATGAATTTGTGTACATCAGTAGAATTTTAATTAAAGGCGGAAAAATGGAGACGTTTTTAATATATGAAAATGCTGGTAAGTGGGTAGTATCCAGTATGTTTCTCAAAAGAAGTGAAAGTGGTCATGGATGACTGTATCCACTTTTGTCACTTGGAAGTGAGATTTAGGGCTGGCAGGAGAAACATAAAAATAAGTTGAATGCAGCTGGTTTGGGATTCTGAAGAAGTGTATATCATAAAATAGAAGAGAGGCCAGGAATGTGTGAGTGCTGGATGAAGATAGACTGAATACAAAATTGAGTAATTAGTATGGAAATATTATGTTTAGGTAGTTTGGTTATGAGGAGAGTATAAATGGGGATCAAATTACAGAACTGATATACAAAAGAAGGGTGAGTGAGTGAAAGGAAGGAAGTTGTAGTTGGACAGAGTTGATGAAAACCTCAAAAAGAGAGAGATAGGAAGGTTAAAGAACCGAAATGTACGAATTGATGTTATGGAAGCAAGGATGATTTGCAAGGATGGAACAATATAGAGAAGTACAGTAAATAGTGCTGGTCTTAATTAGATTGGTTAGGTTTCTATTTTTGTCTCTTCATTGCCTCACTACTTCTTGCTCTTTTTGTGCATGTTCAATAATGTCACTTAACAGTAAAGCAAACAGGGTGTTCTTCAAATGTATGTTGATCCTGTCACATGATAAAAAGAGACATTGTTGTATCATGGCTTGATTTCTTATCCCCTCCGCTTTTGGCCTTCCCCAGAGTATCCCACTTGTAGCGCCAATGAGTTCCGTTGTGCTAATGGCCGGTGTTTGAGCAACAAACTCTGGGAATGTGATGGCGAGTTTGACTGCCATGACCAATCTGATGAAGCCCCCAAAAATCCAAGATGTTCTAGCCCTGGTAAGTCTCAGAGGGTTGGGGTTGGGGTTGGGATGGTGACCCTTGCAATTTTGTTGGTTTATAGCAAGTCCATGGTCAGAAAGAGTGAGAACAAAATGAAGTGCTCTTTCTATTGGTCTTTTCCTAGTTAATTAGTAATCTAGCAGCAGGATTCTATATACTTTTTGAAAAGCATTGGGAATCTTCAATTAATCTAGAGCAGGGGTGCCAAGCTCGTGGCGTCACATTGTCGTCACGTGATTTATCGCGACTTTTGCCCCCTTTGCTAAACCAGGCATGGGCGTGGCCAGCGCATGATGCATCCGGCCCGCAGGCTGTGAGTTTGACACGCCTGATCTAGGAGTCAGATTGTTACTTAGTATGGGAGCTTATCACATCGCTCTAGAGATGTTCTATCTTGATTGCTAGACTTGCTTCATGAACCAAGATGAATGTCATACTCATTTTTTTAAAGCTATAAAAAGTTATATTTAATTTATAAAGCTATGAATAAGCACATTCTCTGAGGGAGATTTTGTAGCCGTTTTATTACCTAATTGGAACAGAATTGTGTTCAAATTAGGGTTCAGTCTAACTTGAATTATTCATGATAATATGTTGTTTTGATAGTGAGATCTTTTTAATATTAAGTACTTTTTATTAAATTGTGTTTAATATCATGGATAGCAATATACTTGAAACTTTAGAGGGGGAGAGATCATGCTTTGTGATGAAGCCCTTTGGGTGTCATGTTTACAGAAAGTTGTCTAAATATACAACTGTGGCTGGAAACAGGTTGACTCACATGCAGAGAAGGTTGTGCTAGTTAGCTCTTGTGGGATGACTTTGAAGCTGTAAATATGGAAATCTACATGGTGGGTGGGAGGAAAACCCATTGCTTTGACATCAATCCTAATGATTTCTCACTATCGTTTCAGAGAGCAAGTGCAATGATACATTTTATCTCTGTCACAATGAGCAGTGCATCTCCAACAATTTGCTTTGTGACAACAACGATGACTGTGGTGATGGCTCTGATGAGCTGAACTGTTTCATCAATGAGTGCCTGAACAAGAAGCAGACTGGCTGCTCCCAGGAGTGTGAGGACCTCAAAATCGGCTACAAGGTTGGGCTGTAGTTTCTTTTTATCTGTTTTGGGGAAGAGAAGGGTCAAGACCAGCCCTCCCGTCAGGCAGTTAGAAGTGGTAGATTTTGATGTACTGTTGAAGCCAGAAATTTACCAGTTATATACTTTATTGTTAAGTTTTCCTACCATGAAGTTATAAATTAATGGACAGAATATATGACTTAGGTTCAAGAAGACATGGGTATTGGCCATACATTGAATCAACTTTGGTCAATACTTGTTCAATCTACTTTGATATGCCATAAAACCTTCAATACTTTAAATTCTTAAATATGTCAGATAAATATTTCTACATGTAGAAATAGAGATTTCACAGCTCAGACATCTGCACTTAAAGTTGAATGTAACTCATAGGCATTCACTAGAAACCCTTGTGCAACATTTCCTTCACTTCATCATTATAATATAGAACAGAATTTCAGAGGGAAAATTGCCCTTACAGCTGACTAGTTGGGAATGATTGATCCCGGTTGAGAACTAGCAGGAGATCCATATGTTTCTGCCTATCCATAGCCTTTATCATCCTGCCAGTTGAGTCATCAACCCAGTTATGGTTAAATTGCAATTGCAATTTTAAACAGATACACCCCATAGTTTATTGAAGCTCGTTCAAGGTTCAAGAATGAGACCGATAGAAAAATCACATCCACTCCCAATTTTGGTTAAAGGGGAAAGGCATTATGAGATTGAAGAAATTTTGGATTCTAGGTTTTGTAGAGGAAAGCTGTAATATCGAGTAAATTTGCTGTAGACAAAGTCAAGGGGGGAAAAAAATCTTTTTTTTTTCCTCCCAGTGAGCAAGAGAGAGATTATATTTCCTAGGGCCCTCCCTATAAACATGTAATGACTTTCTGCTGCCCCTGCAGTGCAGATGCCGCCCTGGGTTCCAGCTGAAGTATGATGGCAAGACTTGCATTGACATTGACGAGTGCACAACCACCTTTCCCTGCAGCCAGATTTGCATCAACACTCATGGAAGCTTTAAGTGCATGTGTGCAGATGGCTACATTCTAAAGCCTGATGATCCAACCAGCTGCAAAGCTGTCACAGGTAATACCGACTCGTATGAACTGCAAAAGTTCCTGACATTTTGTAGGCATGAGTCATAGATTTAGGGTTTGGCAAAATCTGTTTTGATGGGATGAGAGTTGGATAAGATACAACAAATTGAAAGAGTGTCTCTTAAGGTGGTTTCTGACCTCATTGGGATTAGTCCTATGCTTCAGCCATGGTGGAAGAGTTTGGGGCTTGGAGCACTTCAGAAATAATCCAAAGAGCTTCAGAATACTTTTCGTGAGTCAGAACAACCCATGTCAAATTTCGAACTACTGTTTCAGCTTCAAAGGTTCTAATGAAAAAAACTGTTGAACACCATTGTTGTGTATATATTTAGCATGGGCCTTCCCTAGTACTATATTTATCTGAGAAGCCTTCTGGGTCTAATACTCAAACCCCACTATTTGCTGAGTTAGTAACTTCATAATTCCTGCTGTCAGTCACTATCTTTTAGGGGACACCTCACCTTATATCCTTCCTTTCTTTGTATCAAAAGTGCAAAAGTTGAAATAATTTCAGTAATGCTACCTTTTGGCTCTTTCCCCTAGTTTCCCTGCTTGGGAAATTAACCAATCTTACTACAGATAAATGTTTTATTTATTTATTTTGCTTAAAAAAGGATTAATATAAAACTGCCGTTTAATTTTAAACCTTAAAATTTATATATACAACATTGTAGAAAAAAAGTTAGGCGAGTTCTTTGATCAGAATCAGCAGCTAAACAGAAAATCCATAATTAAAAATAAATGCTCCAGGCAGACAATAAGCTTGTGCTGGGCCACTCTAAATAAACACTTTCCTCCCTGCAAGATGGAACATGATGCAATTAAGGATACAGACTACCAAAAGACTATAAATAAAATTTACCACGTTCCCAGCCAGCCTGATGAATTGTAATGCAAGACCAAGGATACACAGTCAGTTTTTTCTAATTTGTAAATTGGAACATTAGACTTGACTCAGCAGCACACACCAAAAAGAAACAACTTAAGACAAAACCTGGGCAGAGCATAAAGAAGTCTTTCTGCAGAAATAACTGTTTATCTCAAAATGCAAGCTCTTGCTTTCTCTTACCTGCATTCTTTTTTTCCTAGAAATTCCAGCTTTAAATGTGAGACACTGAACAGTGTTGCTGCATTCTTTTCTCAGTCTCAGTCCACAGCTTCTCTTTGTTTTTCTGGTTCAGTGAAGGTCCTGCTTCTTTTTTTATTTTTATCTTTTTAAAATATTTTTTATGAGAAGAAAACTTTACAAAGATTTTTAAAAGCACAGAAACGATGAAGAAAAATAAGTGGGGGGGGAGGGGTAAAAGAAAAATTTTGTTTAAAAAAGCGAGAAAAAGATATTTGAAAAAGCGACTTCCAATCTTCTTTGCAGAAATTACAAATATAGCAGTTATCATCTATGTAGAGGTGGACTTAGACTTACAACCACAATTGAGCTTGAAGTTATGGTCATATAAGCCGTGCCAAAAGTTAAGTGGGTTACCATATCACCACACCAGATTTCATGACCTTTTTTGCACTATTGTTAGGTAAATGCAGCATTAAAAAAAAAATCAATTTTCCCCAATGGCCTTTTTTTTTTTTTTGCCGGAAACCAGAAGTAAATGCCAATTTATGGCAAAAACATCATAAATCCAGGTCATGTGAATGTGGGACACTGCAAAAGGTCATAAATGCGGACCCGTTATCGAGCACTCAGAATGCAATCACATAACTGTGGAGTGGTAGGGCAGCTGTCACAACTTTGAATCTGAGTCACAAGTAGCCAAGGGAAGGGACATTGTAACTTTGAATGGTCACTAAGCTGCCAGCCATAAGTGGTACTGCATTATCATAGTTCCCTGCTCCCTGTAAATAAACCTTTTAAATCTCCTCTTGTCTCTTTAAAGATCTTTAAATGTTGTATCTCCTGAATAATGGGAGAGATTGAAGTATCTGTCAGTATCCACACAGCAGATTCAATTTGCAAGTGATAGGAAGGTGACAAATGAGGAAATTAGAGGAGCCCTGGGAGTGTCTAGCATTTAGTGACGCTCTGACCTTTGCTTCCTTTAACAGATGATGAACCTTTCTTGATTTTTGCTAATCGGTATTACCTAAGAAAGCTTAGTCTGGATGGCTCCAACTATACACTGCTTAAACAGGTAATGTTGGGGGTGAGGGCCAAATATAACGTCTGAACAGATTCTGGAATGGTTTATTCCTTTAGCCACATGTCAAAATGTTTTGGTTTTTTTTTTTTTGTTTTGTTTTGCCTTGATGGATTTAGGGGCTGAACAATGCTGTAGCCTTGGATTTTGACTACCGGGAACAAATGATCTACTGGACTGACGTCACCACACAGGGCAGTATGATCCGCCGCATGAACATCAATGGCAGCAATGTACAGGTGTGTTTCCTGTTCCATTTGGCCTGTTCGACTTCTGGCTGAAGCCTGTGCTCCTTTCTGAAAGGGGATGATCAGCTCTTCTAGTTTTCCATTCCAGACTCAAGAAACTCTTATTATCCCTTCCCATTCTAAGGCAAACACAGCTGGTCCCCAATAGGAGAGAGGTCCCAGTTCCTCCTTTTTGGATTTCTTTGATATTCACATTGCTCTTGTCTCCTCCTCCTCTACACTTCCAGGTTCTACACCGCACTGGGCTAAGCAATCCTGATGGACTGGCTGTGGACTGGGTGGGTGGAAACCTGTACTGGTGTGACAAGGGAAGGGATACTATTGAAGTGTCAAAGCTCAACGGGGCTTACCGCACCGTGTTGGTAAACTCAGGACTCCGGGAGCCTCGAGCATTAGTGGTGGATGTACAGAATGGGTAAGTTTCCCAAATATATTAGGATTCATTTCCTTAGTCTGGGTGGCACCTTTCTTTACCCATGCTTTGTTCATCCCTGACACCCCCAGTGCATGAATGATGTAATGTTTCATTCTTTTACAGTTAACTATTTAGTCACTAAAACCATATAGCAGAAGGCTTAAACTTTAGAGTTATTGAACCAGAGTAGAACATTCTGGGAACAGGCCATTTTTTGACCTATTGCCACCTTTTAAAGGACAGTCAGGTTCTGCTTAAGAGATAAGGGGCAGCAGAAGTAGCAGACATCTCTCCTCTGTGAGAGCCCTTTAGATAAAGAATAATTGGATGTATGAATTGGCTACAGTTTTTGATAACTGTTCTGCAGTGGGGCTGGGGGCTTTGGCTTCATAGAACAGGAATGTTTCCCAATGTGTAAAGTTTCTTCGAGGGGGATAGGATCTTTTTTTCATATCTTATTATATTGGATAGGGAAACTTGTGTCTCTTCTGTAATGCAATGCATTTGTTGCCCATTATTGGTACCGTGTAAATTTTTATAAATACAGATAGTCCTCAACTTATGATCACAACTGAGCCCAGAATTTTTGTTGCTAAGTAAGTCAAAGATTTATTAAGTGAATTTTGCCCCATTTTATGATCTTTCGTGCCAAAGTTGTTAAGTGAATCACTGTAGTTGTTAAGTTAGTAACACGGTTGTTAAGTGAATCTGGCTTCCCCATTGACTCCGCCTGTAAGAAGGTCATAAGTGTGAAAAACGGTCATAAGTAATTTTTCAGTGCCTTTGAACAGTCACTAAATGAACGGTTGTAAGATGAGGACTATCTATATTGTTTTATACCATTGTGAATTTAAGATTTTAACAAGATAGTGGACAGTAGAGAATCAGTTTGCCGTAGTGCAGGGGTGTCAAACTCACGTCATCACATGACATATTGTGACTTTTTTCCCCTTCGCTAAACCGGGCATGGGCAGCACATGACACATGCGGCCCACGGGCTGCATGTTTGACAGCCCTGCTCCAGAGTTTAAGGCACCAGGCTGGAACTACGAGTTCTAGCTCCACCTTAGGCATGAAAGCCAGCTGGGTGATTTCAGGCCAGTCACTCATCTCTCTCAGGCCACAACGTCAGGCTCAGGCAAAAAGCTCGTTGATCACAACCAATGGATCAATGGTTGATCCCCCTCCCTCAAAAAAAAAAAAAGCAGACTTAATATTTGCAGGAAAATGGTAGGATGTAAAAAAAAACAACACCCCTGAATGATCCAAGCGGTAGTCCTATGCTTATGCCATTCTTGCCCGCTCCGTTTGTTCCCTTCCAGATATTTATACTGGACTGACTGGGGTGACCATTCCCTGATTGGCAAGATAGGCATGGATGGTACCAACCGGAGTGTCATTGTGGACAGTAAGATCACATGGCCCAATGGCCTCACCCTGGACTACATTAACAGCCGCATCTACTGGGCCGACGCGCGAGAGGACTACATTGAATTTGCTAGCTTGGATGGTTCTAACCGCCACATTGGTGAGTGAATTGTAACGGCTCATGTTCAGATGCAGAGAGGAGACTGAATAAAGTATCCAGAAGAGGGCTCTGAGCTGGCACAGAAGACCTGATAGGATGTATATTCCTCCCATGACTTCCAATTTCTCTCTTATTTCAAAAAATGTTTTTTTTCATCAGCTAGCCTTAATTTTAGAGTCTGTTTTTAGAACCCCTCCTTCCCCTTTATTGTCTCTTACAAATATTTTCCCTTTTCTCCTCCAGTAGCATGTTACAAAATTCCTTTGTTTGTTGCCTGTTACTTTCCAGGCCTCTTGTCATTGTATGCTGCTGACATTTTTTTTTTATTAATTACAATTAGTTATATATCGCCTTTTGAGAGCCAGTATGAATGATATAGTGCCGGATGAGGAATGCAGAATCCTTTGGGCACAAAGTCACCAGGATGATCTCGAGCAAGTCAATTTCTCTTAGGGCAAATCAGCATCGGCTTCCGTAACAAGCTGGTTCAAAATTAAAACTCCCCATTGCCCTGTGTGTTGACAGATTTGCCATAAGAACTGCAGCAAACACAATGCAAAACAAATGGACCCTATAAGTAAGACAAATAACAACAACCGCCCACATATCACCTTTCAGAATACATGTTCACCAAAGTAGATTAAAAATGACAGCATCAATAATAAAACTCATTACACCCAGAGAATAAATACAGAAGAACCATATTTCTGGGCTCTGTCTATTTAAAAGTTTGGGGGGGGGGGTTTTTGCAGGTTATCCTCATATATACTGTCAGATTTTGTTGGTTGTAAGATTAAA
>JANHFL010004006.1:42764-53930 GCA_032468155.1 Oxyrhabdium leporinum | reverse complement strand
CAGGTGATCCTCATATATCCTGTCAGATTTTGTTGGTTGTAAGATTAAAGTATCTGGAACATGTTTCCATAAAGAGGAATAAGTTCTGTAATCATCATGATTTATTGGGGGGTGGGGGGGTGGGGGATAGAAATTGGAACTGGGAGAATTACCTCCTATGCATATGCAATGGCATTTGAATGCCAGCTCTTTTGTCATTTTAAGCACATGGTGAAGTGCAGTTGTTGTGTGGATTGATTATCCCATGTTATATTTTGATATTTGTTTTTCCTCACTGTAATGACCTTTGGATCTGCCAAATGAAGAAAACAGAAGCAGCAATCTGTGTAGCGATCATCATGAGAATGGATGTGTCAGCCAGAGCTGAACTGCAGTTTTTTTCCCACTTATAAATTAGTGTGTTGGAACAAAGGTGTATGGTTGATTTTCTTCATAGCTGAGAATGAACCAAAGCTTTAAAGTTGATTCCAGACTTCTTTCTGGAGATCGTTGGCAAAAAGATGGAATAAAACTATGCATAGTCCTTCAGTTTCCTGTGCAGTGGTTGGAATGCATTTTGATTCTGACGGAATCAAGGTTGACTCAGCCTTCCATCCTTCCAAGGTCGATAAAATGAGGATCCAGATTGTTGAGGGCAATATACTGACTCTGTAAACCACTTAGAGAGGCCTGTAAAGTACTGTGAAGCGATACAAAAGTCTAGGTGCTATTACTATTGCTATTCTCCAAATTGGAAGCTGATTTTGAGATCAGTATGTGCATCATGTATAGATATTTTACCTGGCTCCTCACTGCTACAGTACTACTATCTTTAATTCCAAGGACCAGTACTTTGAATGACACAAATGCATAATACCATTCCAAGGGGTAATACAAGGAGTTAAAAGATGGCAACTAGCAGGTACGAGGTGTTAGGGAAAATGAAATTGAATACTTAAAATTCTCCTGTTACCATCACATTTTTTCTATTTTTTATTCCTATTTTTCATTAGACTAACAAAATGGAAAGAGGTATTTCATTTTAACCCCACCTGTCATAAGTGACTACCATATATACTTGCAAATAAGCCAGTTATGAAAATTAAATCTGGCTTAATGCACAGGTGATGCATTTTTCATGGTACTTTGGTTAAAAATTTGAGGGTCAGCTTATTCACGGATGGGCTTATCCATGAATATATACAGTATAGATAAACAAACATATTGGGCACATAAGCTATTCAAATCAAATCCAACTTCGAGTAATGTACATTCCAACCATCATAAATTTGGTTAAAAACATTCAGCACACGGGGCAATGAAAAACAACCATAATTCATAAAAAAGTTACAGCACTAATTCATTCAACTAAGTCAAAGATAACTTCCGTTGCCCTTGGGAACAAGTTGTACTATGTTAGCTCCCAAGGCCTAATGGAATAGATGTTTTTGATGGCCTTTCTAAAAACCAGAACGAAGGGAATCTTTTGGTTAGCCAGGAGCATATTGTTCAGAAGGGGAGCAGCATTGGAGATAGTTGTCATTCTTGGCTGTGAATATTTTGCCACAGTACTGAGCAGATAAAATCCTTGGCCCTAGGGCTCTCCATTCCCATTGCCTAGATGTTCATTGGGCTCCTTTCACGTTGCCACCGAGTGAAAATTGTTCTTTCTTTTCCCACTGTAGTGCTCAACCAAGATATCCCCCACATCTTTGCCTTAACCCTCTTTGAAGATTACATTTATTGGACTGACTGGGAGACCAAATCCATTAACCGAGCCCACAAAACCACAGGGACCAATAAGTCTGTGCTGATCAGCACTCTGCATCGGCCTATGGATATCCACATCTATCACCCTTACAGGCAGCCAGATGGTAAGTACTCTCTGTAAGGTGCTGAAAGGAGGTAGGAAAGTGTTATGTGTAGGGATCAGTCTCAGTTACCATACCATGGGGCAGTGTTAGACACAATAAAATAAGGAAATGTCCTTCAAGACTTAGCCACGGAAGAGATGGAAGGGCAGGTTGGTGGTGGTAAAAACAAGGGGCAGAGCTGTTATTACATTGCCAAGTGCTAGCGGTTGATACTGCTTTAACGAGCCATGGTAGCGCAATGGTTAGAATGCAGTATTGCAGGCTAACTGTGCCGACTGCCAGCAGTTCAATCCTGACCAGCTCACAGTTGACTCAGTCTTCCATCCTTCCGAGGTCGGTAAAATGAGGACCCAGATTCTTGTTGGGGGCAATATGCTGATTCTGTAAACTGCTTAGAGAGGGCTGTAAAGCACTGTGAAGCGGTATATGTGCTATTACTGTACTGGAGGTCCAAACACAGTAAACCACCTGGCAGCCACTTGGGTGATGGAGAAAAATCCCTAGGAACATGGTTGATCAGGACAGGTTTCTTTTTTATTTTCCTTCAAATAGATTTCATTCCTTTCTCTCACATGCAAATTTTGCATTCATTTGTTTTTAGTGGGTGAGTGTTTGTGCATACAAGAAAAGTGAGCTTCTCCTTATACATGGTGAAGGATATTGTGATACCTTTGTGCAGTAGAGCAGGGATCAGATGTCTTTGTCAAAGGTCATATCATAAGCAGCTATTAACTACTGTAACATACATCTCTTCATTATCTTATCCTTCCTCAGTTCCTAACCATCCTTGCAAAATCAACAATGGTGGCTGCAGCAACTTGTGCCTGCTGTCACCAGGAGGGACCTTCAAGTGTGCATGCCCTACCAACTTCTATCTGGGTGCTGATGGTAGAACCTGCATCTCCAATTGCACTGCTAGTCAGGTAACCGGCTGGGGCACACAAACATTGCTCCATTATTTATAAATCCTCTTTGTCAGGAATGGAACTTCCATCTGCTCAAGGGTGGCATCATCTTGAGGGCCACATTCTTAAATAGTCAGGGCCAAATCTTGTTTGGGGAAAAAAATAAGGATGAGTATTTACAAGGCTTAGGGGGGGTCTTTTTTTTTTTTTACTCTGATATCCTATCAAAATCCCAAAGATGCAAAAGATATGCCTGTTTTTTTGCCTTCTGTTTTCTCGTCATCATAAAAGAGATGCTGATAGATCGCATGTAACCCTTAGGTCTTATTTTTTTCCACCCTTGCTCTGTGTTAATACCCTTTATGCACTGCTTCCTCAAGGGATTCTTAATATGCTTCAGCACTGGGAAGGCAACATTTTGGTAAAAATAGGGATAACTTTAAAAAAAACTTGGTGAAGTAGAAACAAGGATTACCCAAAGATACCATGGTGTGGTCTGGATATCTGGAATGTTTGTTTCTTGAGGTTAGAATGGGAGGTTTTGTATTTTAGATGTGCCATCAATTTTCAGCAGCACCATTTCAGGAGGCTATATGAGATGCCAAAGAGGATTGTGATTAGGATAGTTCTAGGCATCAAATTGCCCTTTGCTGGTGTTACATCTTAGGGAGACTTCCAAGCCAATGAAAGGGAAGGCTCCATCCAAATACGAGTGTCTGTTGGATCCATAGAGCTTCCAACCAGCATATTCATTCAATCGATCTTCAGTTGGAGAAAACAACCTCTTTTCACTGACCTCCTAAAATAAAAACAAGGGGTTTTTATTTTGTTTTGTTTTGTTTTAATTGGGGAAGAACCATGAGTTAATGTATGGGACGATTAGAAATTGAGTTCCTATCACAGCTTTTAGTAGCCATTAAAAAAAAAGAAGACTGTTTCTAAGCTCTAACATAGCTGATGTTACTGGCTGGAGTTTGTCTTGGGGTGATGGCTTATGTTCCTCTGACCACTATTTCAGCATCATTACTGTTTCTCCCTGCCAGTTTGTCTGCAAGAATGACAAATGCATCCCTTTCTGGTGGAAATGTGACACCGAGGACGATTGTGGGGATCGTTCGGATGAGCCAGAGGATTGCCGTAAGTGTACTTTTGGGAGGAGACTTAGGCGGGAGAGACCCTTGTCATAGTTTTAGATAGACGAGAATCCTGGCTGAAAACAGTGAGAGGGCCTAGATAATAATTTTGAAGCACTGAAGAGAGTAAAATTTGTATCTGGCATTTGGACCTGTCAGGCACTTTGGTTACTCTAGAACCGTAAGACAAAGTCTCCTTTGAATTAAGCTCTACTTCCGCTGACTTGATGGACATATTTAAGACTTTGATAACAGTGCAAAAACAATTTGTTGTTGCCTTCCTCCAGAGTTATTTTTTTTTAACTTCTGGCTGACAGGCCTGATATCTTTTTAGTAATCCCCATACAGATTTTAACAAGACCCAACCCTGCATACTTTTAAAGATCAACTGATACTATTTTGGATCACCATACTTAAGCAGTACTGATGAAACAGCAGTCTCAAGATTCAAATTAGCATCTCCGTCATTCAGAATTCATATCGATTGTTCCATTGATAAGGTGTTACTTAGTGCTAAAATAGATCCATCCAATAGTTGACTAGAGTTGACTATAGTGTTCAAAGTTATAACGGCACTGAAAAAGGTGTCTTATGACCATTTTTCGCACTTACGACCATTGCAGCATCCCTATGGTCACATGATCAAAATCCAGATGCTTGGTAACCAGTTCATGCTTACGACCGTTGCTGTGTCCCGGGGGGGCCGGAGAAGGGGGGGTGTCACATGACCCCCTTTTGCGATCTTCTGACCAGCAAAGTCAAGGGGAATCCAGATTCACTCGACAACCATGTGGCTAACTTAACAAATACAATGGTTCACTTAACAACTGCGGCAAGAAAGGTTATAAAATGGGCAAACTCCCTTAACAAATTTTTCACAAGGCAACATAAATGTTGGGCTCAGTTATGGTCATAACTCAAGGACTACCTGTACTTCCTTGTGTTATCAGCCTCCTGGATGACAGCCCTGTGCTTTTGAATTTGAGTTATTGCCCAAAGATCATTTATTTGACATCTGAAGGGTGTTTCATGATTTCATAAGCTCCCTGAAGCTAGTTCCCTAATGTAAAGCACGTCCAAGCCTAGTGCTAACTCTGCATCATGGAATCTCTTATTCTGCTGTTTAACTGTTAAGGAATAGAATCCAAGGAGCACTAACATAAAGGAAATATACCTCAGGGAGGACATAACTGATTCCTCTAGTTATATATTAAACTTGCCAGCAATCCTTCAAAGAAGAATTCTTGCTGTGCAATGAGTAGCGGCTCGTTGTTGTTAAAAGTAACTTGGGTTTGTTTTGCCACAGACCTTAATCCCTATCGGGTAAAACCCCCAAACTGAAAAATTCCTGAATTTGATTGAGTTATTTGCTGACAAATTAGGTTCCTTGTAGTAAGGGAGTAATCTGAGGTGGGGAAAAATGACAGCTCCCCCCTCCTCCTCCCCCCCCGGATATAATTAAAATATAGTTTTAATTCTAAAATTAAAAGTTATTTCTGCCAACTGTCAGCTATTTCAGAACATTTACAGAATGAGCAGTAAAATGCCTGGTAACAAATGGTTGTAAGAGTCACTAGCTGGACGGCTTAAAAGAAAGAAAGTAGACACAAAACTGTTTGTGAACAAATCGTGAGAGATCATTGACCCTCTTGGCCCAGATGTGGGTAGTTTGCGGCCTCTTGGATCTCCTGGTGTAATGATGAGATGTACGAGCACTCTCATTGAGTAGCTTGTCTATTTACCTGCATAAAAAACGATGTGGTTGTTTCCTCTCCCCCAGGATCAGAAGCCACAAATACTCTTTGAGATAAATGTTGGTCCTCACCACTCTTACCGTTTTTCTAGCCTTTGTGAGCTGCATAGCCCATAGACCCATCTCGCTTACCTAGTGCAGTGTGGTCTGATTGATGGTGATTCTCCAGAGTCTTAATCAAAGGTCTCCCCCTTCATCAGCTGCCTGGTCCAAACTTGAAGCCAGGGACTCTGCTTGAACTCTGTATTCTCTTAGTGACCTAGAATCCATAGAGAGCTTCTCCTAAGGCACCACATCCTCTTTCCACTTATTCTTTCCAGCTGAATTCAAGTGTCGCCCAGGGCAATTCCAGTGCTCTACAGGAATCTGCACCAACCCAGCCTTCATTTGCGATGGGGACAACGACTGTCAGGACAACTCAGATGAAGCAAACTGTGGTAAGTATCCTCTGCCTTTCTCACATTATTCCACAGAAGATGTTCGAGGCCCCCGGGGGGAAATTTCAAATCAGCCATGTTAAGATGTAATCCCTTATGTTAAAAGTTAGAAGTTCAAAATAATAAAAAATGTGAGGTGACCAAGCTACCCCAAATTCACCATTGACTCACTCAGAAAAGAATAAAAATTGGGGAGCAGTTGTTGTTGTTGTTGGTTATAAAACAGTCGTTTCTCAGAGCCTAGTGTGAAGGTCAGAAAAAAATTGGCTCCGTCCCTACAAATCTTTGTACTGTGCTAAAAACTCTCTGGATGAAACCATTCCTTTCTCTTCCCTTTCCCTTTCCCTTTTTGCTTTTCTTAAACTTTTATGTGATAGGAATGACAAAGCAAGGAAAGCAAAATGATCCTAAGCAGAACTGTTCTTTCCTCCTTACTTCTCCATTTCCCTTAAATTTCACAGTAAAGACAAGAACTCTAAGTATACGGGAGTCTTTCAGGAATGACTGCCATGTAAATAAATCCCATGAGAACGCCTGACAAAAATTAGGATTCAAGGGTGTAACTGGTCAGCCTTCTCTCTGTCAACTGTCGCATTACCACAGAGTTCCTCAACCTTTCCGGGTTGGGGGCCCAGAATGAGGGGGAGGGGGGAAAGGGGGATGACTTTGTGGAAGGGGCAGGTGCACACACACGCACGAACACCCGTTGTGTGAGTGGGGCCGTGAGTGTCCGCAACGCTCGTGGTGACACTTGTGCAAATGGGCTGTGAGTGCCTGCACGAGTGGGGCCACGGCGTCCACGATGATCACGCCAGTGGGGTCTTGAGCACCCACAACCCTTGCAGCAATGCTCGCGCCAGTGGGACTGTGCATGTGTGCACATACGCACCCACTGGCCAACTGCCTGGTGGTCAATATGCCACGGCCCAGTAATGGGCCATGGCCCAGAGGTTGGGGGCTTCTGCATTAGCATATGCAGGAAAAAAAACCTCCTGGGACATAATTTTACCAACAGTCTAATTTTACTGATAGGTTTCCACAGACAGCTGCATAGGTAAAGTTCCCCTTGAGGCCTCCTATTGTCCATTGTTCACCGATCCAATGCTTTCTTTGTGTTTTGGAAAACAGTCTGTGACCTTCAAGGCTTTCCCATAACATGACCTTGAAGTGAGGGGAACGTTCCCAGGGCCCAGCTTGATTCCTCAGCCCCGCCGCCCCAACTCCCCCCAAGGCTTCCACTCCCCACCCACCCCCCTTTCCGTTTCTGTTGTCAAGCTGTGAGGAAAATTGCAGGCAGGGTTAGAATCTGAATCGGCTTCGACGCGCTCTCCCTTAGAGCTGGGTTCATTTCTCTCTTTTCTCTGACAGAAGTCCACGTCTGCCTGCCCAGCCAGTTCAAATGCACAAATACCAACCGCTGCATCCCAGGCATCTTCCGTTGCAACGGGCAAGACAACTGTGGTGACGGAGAAGATGAGAAGGATTGTCGTAAGTAAAGAGACTGGAGTCCTTTTTTCCTGCCGGTCTCTGTGCCAGGCCTGTCAAAAGATCACATGTGCTTGCACGGTTAGCATAATCTCCGTAAACATCCTGGGGAGTTTGTTTGTACACAAAGGCCAAATTACAGTGTATTGCTCATTCTGCACCATGTTAGTAAAATTGCACACACAAAAAAGATGGAATTTTGCAATCTGTCACCATGAATTAAAGTAAATAAATCTGTGGGTGTTGAGGTTCAGGGTGAGTATCAGGCTTCTTTTTCGAGATGCGGAGGCCCTGATCCTTAGAAAACTGAATTCTGTTCAGAAGAAGAAAGTGAACAGATGTGGAATTAAATACCTAGTAGAGATAGTCCTCGACTTACAACAGTTCATTTAGTGATCATTCAAACGTCACAATTACGATCTTTGTAGCATCCCCATGATCATGTGATCAAAATTGAGATGCTTGGCAGCTGGTTCATAATTATGACCGTTGCCGTGTCCCAAGGACGTGTGATCCCCTTTTTCTCACCTTTTAACAAGCAAAGGCAATGGGGAATTCACTTAACAACCGGGTTACCAACTTATCAACTGCAGTGATTCACTTAACAACTGTGGCAAGAAAGGTCATAAAATGGAGCAAAACTCAATTAACAAATGTCTCACTTAACAACATAAATTGTGGGCTCAATTGTGGTGGTAAGTCGAGGACTACCTGTATGGTTTTCTTCAGTGGAGGGACAATAGCCAACATATATAATGTTGCAGGTCATTGTCTGATTGCATAGAGTTGGCGTGTATTTCAAATAAGTCCCCTTATATACTGGGGTTATCTCCTGACTCCACTTTCTTTTTTTGCAGCGGAAGTGACTTGTGCTCCAAACCAGTTCCAGTGTGCCATTACCAAACGCTGCATTCCACGAGTTTGGGTTTGTGACCGTGACAACGACTGCGTGGATGGATCCGATGAGCCTGCTAACTGCAGTAAGGCACTATGCACACTATGGGAGCTGGCTTTGAGAAGGAGGGAATAGCCTTATGTCCCCAAGAACGCCCCATGTCTTGCTTTGGTTTTCCTTTGTCCATTCGAGTCACTAATGTGAAACCTGAAAAACCAACTGTTTAATGTCATTAGCCTTTGTGGACTTATTGAAAACCACTCAGTTTTCTTCACTTGAATATTTCTGACATGAGAAAGCCTCTAATGACTAGCCAGCTTTCTGTGCCTTGGAGGCTACTGTTATGAACCAGGTGATCAAGGCAAGGCAGGCCTCTAGAGAATTCTTTATTTCTCTCAACAAATGTTCCAGCCAACGGCCCTCCAGTGATCGGGAAGGCTCCACCCCCATGCTACCCTCAAGGCAGCCACCCTCAGTCTCTCAGACACAGCCCCGTTAGTACAAAGAGAGCCCACAGAGTAGGAGCACGCTCACAGGGCAAGGTCCAGGGTTCCAAGTCCAATCCACAAGGCAGAGTCCAGGCACAAGACAAGGGCAGCCTTCAGGACAAGAAGCAGCTCCAAAGGCACAGTGAAGCAAAGGCCAAGCGCAGGCCACGAGAGAAGGGCTAGGTCCAAAACAAAATGTGAAGAGTAATCTTTCAAGCGAGGCAAGACAAACAGCAACAGGCACGAGTCAAAGCCAGGGGGAGTGTAAGCCAATTGTTCCTGGCAAAGACTAACTCCCCATGGCTTCTCCTTAAGTTACTCCCCTCCTGTGTTCCTTGTGAGGAGGGGTGGGGCGACCTCCTCCAGAATAGCCTTGCAGTCCTTCTCTGGGCTTGCGCCTATGCTCCACTCTCCTTGCCCTTGGATCAGTGGAGTACACAGCTGTTCCTCATCAGAGGAGATCAGCTGCCAATCGGCACAACTTCCAGTCAGCAGCCAATCCTCCCCCGTGTCTGTGCAGGCAGGGAGCTCTCCATCTGGCTGACCACCTCCCCCAATGCCTGAGGCGCCTGGGACAGAATTTTCCTTAGCCCCTGCCTCTCCAAACATGCCAAGGGAGACCTGCCTTCCCTGTCGGATGGTCCCAGTTCTTTTTTTTAAAAAAAATTATTTGCCTCACAAGATAATTTCTGGGGTGGGTTTTTGTGTGTGTGTGTGAACAGGTAGTTCAGATGGCTTGCAAATCTTTTTCATACACTAAAGGGGGGGAAGGATAAGGACTTGCGGATAGGAGGGGAGCAGCAAAGTGAGGGGGTGGGGAAAGACTTGACATCTCAAACAAAGGCAGCAAAAAAAAATGGTGGACAGTTCTAGCTACTTCTCCTCCGAACTGCCTCTGATGGGACCATGACAGCTGCGTTATTGACACGTGCAGTTTTCAAAAAGCAGTCTGCTTGTGCCTCGTTTTGGAGGGCCCTTTCATTTCTTCGATCCTTGTCACTCATCTAGCACAAATGAGATGTGGTCTGGATGAGTTCCGGTGCAAGGATTCTGGCCGATGCATCCCAGCACGTTGGAAATGTGATGGCGAGGATGATTGTGGGGATGGTTCAGATGAGCCCAAGGAAGAATGTGGTAAGTTAACTGTACCATGGGTATTTTTAGAAGGGATAGGGGCTGGCAGGCTGCATGCACTTCCTTGTTCCCAAGAATTTGAGCAGTTACACCCTTTTGGGGCAGGCTGTGTGGTTCAACTCTTTTGCTAACAGCAGCCAGTTTCTAATCTTAATCTGTTTCTGGATGCTTTCTCTGCTGCCCATTCTGTGCTAGAGTGAGGGATAAAGGTTTCCCAATGTTACAGCGTGGTCCAAAACAGTTCCACATACTATTGGAAAATTCTCCTCGGGAACATGTGCAATTTGATTTTTGCTGCAATTTTCTTTAGCAATGCTGTTCATTTCTTGTGCTTTTTTCTTTCTTTCTTTACCTCTCCACATTGCACATTCTTCATTTTTTTTAGATGAGCGGACTTGTGAGCCCTACCAGTTCCGCTGCAGGAACAACCGCTGTGTTCCAGGCCGCTGGCAATGTGACTATGACAACGACTGTGGGGATAACTCGGATGAGGAGACCTGTAGTATGTGCCCACTTCAACCTTATGCTACCTTGTTTGCATGTGGGGAGGAAGGAGACAACCTTTTCTTACCTTTTCTTATCTACTCATGCCTAATTTTAGGAAGATTGTAAAACAAGAATTGCTTGTAGAAAACGAGTACTGAATAAAGCAGGCATCTGTTCCCATCAGAAAAGTTCCCATTAGTGTAAGAAGCGATAAAGAATTGAGCTAGAAAAAATACTGGCTGATTTTCAAGTTCAGTAGCTGTAATTTGAGAAGACAAATGTTGTGTGCTACTTGAGCCATACCCAAAAGATGCCCAACTAAACAAATATTTCCCTTGCTTCTGTGCCAATTCTTGTGACCATCTCAGCTGGTGGTACCTGCATGAAAATAATTTCTTTGCAATTATCGTATCCCCAAGCAGTTAGGCCTGAGAAAAGGTAACAGGAAGACTCAATTGTGCATATCTTACCAGAATAAAATTTTTAATAAGCTATCCTAAATAGTTCCAAAGGTGCTTTTTCAAGAGGCAACTGGACTTTCTGAAGATGTTTCGCTTCTCATCCAAGAAGCTTCTTGGAGCTGAAGAAACTTCTTGG
>JANHFL010004006.1:7716-22080 GCA_032468155.1 Oxyrhabdium leporinum | reverse complement strand
AGAGAGAGAGAGAGAGAGAGAGAGAGAGAGAGAGAGAGAGAGAGAGAGAGAGAAACAATGGAGGGGCCTACAAGAAATTGTGCCATTTCTCTTTCTCTTTGTCTTTCTCTCACACACACACAGACATTTGTTGAGAAACAGCGGAGTGCAGGCAACCAGGTAAAGGGACTGACCCCCTCCCCCCGCCTCCAGCTCGGCACCTCTGTGGGTGATCCCCACCTGGCCAATGCGACAAATGGGCTCCCTCGTAATGGCTCCTCCCACGTGAAGTAGCGGCCGGTGTTCCATCTGCGTGGCCATGAAGCAGGATCGGCATGGTCGGTTGTTGCCCGCAGCGTTGGCGACCAGGATCGGGTCAGAGCCACCAGCCAAGATCAGTAGGCCACACTTGGTGAGTTGGAGGCGTCGCGCACGTGTAACCGCCGCCTGGGAGCATAAGAGTGCGCCAGAGCCTAAACACTGAGCCTCGCCAACCTTGGAAATCAGGGATCTTGCAGGCATACTGGCCATGTAAAGCCCCCCAAGATCCCTGGTTGTTTGCAACTCAACCGAACTGCACAGCCATCCGCCCCAAACCAAGCTGCGGGGAAGCTTCGGGATGACGCTTGGGACTGCTGAAAAGGCTCCCCCACAAGCCTTCAGTGTATCGTAGAATTGCAACGCTGAAAGCTCAGCAGGAAAATGGGGAGGGTTTTTTTTCCGCCTGTCCTTTTCTTAGTCTGTGCTGAGCTTAAGAAAAGGCTAAAGGCTGGGAGGGGGGGAGCCTTTTTGGCGATTGGCAGGAAAATTGTGAGGGGGATTTTCCTGACTGTCCTCCTGAAGCCTCCCCGCTGCTTGGTTTGGGGTGGACAGCTGCACGGCTCGCTTGAGTTGCAAAAAAGGCTTCATCCCGAGCTTTCAGCATTGCAATCCAGGGATACCCCCAGCTTCCCAGCACTGCTCCCGCCTGCTTCTGCTTCGCCTTTGCCAGGGCAGCAGGCACTAGAAGGGTGCTGTCCTCGGTTGGGCAGTCCCGAGCGTCATCCCGAAGCCTCCCCGGTGCTTGGTTTGGGGTGGACAGCTGCGTGGCTCGGTTGAGTTGCAAACAACCCAGGGATCTGGGAGGCCTCTACGTGGCCAGTATGCCTGTAAGATCCCTGGTTTCCGAGGCTGGCGAGGCTCAGTGTTAGGGCTCTGGTGCACTCGTCTTCTCTCGGGCGGCGGCTGCACATGCGCAGTGCCTGTAGCTCACCGTGTGGCCCTGATCTCGGCTGGCGGTGGCTGAAACAGCTGATTGTCGGGAGGCTGATCCAAGTGACAATCAGCTGCTTCTGCTAATCAGGTTGTGCTGAAGCTGAAACAGGCTGTTCGCTGCAAGGAGGCAAATTGCTGGGAGGCAGAGGCAGATTTTTTTTTCTTGTTTTCCTCCCCAAAAGCCAATTGTGTCTTATACTTTGGAGCGTCTTATACTCTGAAAAATATGGAAGATAAAAAGATTGCCTTTTCCAAAATCAATTTCTGAAAGCCAATTCTTCATATCAATTGGGAATAATATCGATTTCTCAAGTTTTGAGAATAATTCTTTCAGCAACCTCCTTTACCTGGTACAACTGAAATTCCTTAAAAGCAAAGAGATTCCAAAGTTTGGGGGTTTAATTCACAACACATTCACATCTTTAACATTTAGGGATTTCTGCATGGCTTTTGGTATCCTATCTAAATAGAAGACTGAACTGCTTGGAAACAGCATTTCTCTCTCACTATGTCATGGTTGTGCTGAAGTACCTGTTAAGAGGACTGGGAAGAGTAAGCAATGTGAATGAAGGTGAATATACGTGTCCCAGGATAAGAGAAGTTCCCTGAAGATGGGCTCCAGCAAGAATCCAAAAGCTCGGAAGGCAAAACCTCTGGTCCCAGTGACTGATCCAAATTAGGTCCAGTAACCAATGTGTTTATATTGGCAAAGTAAAAAATATTGAGCTATTCAAATGATGGCAGACAAATTTACACCCAGCAGACAAAGCAAAGGAAATGATAAGGAAATAACCCAATTAAACTAAGTGAAACAAAGGAAAAATAAATGCTGTGTCCCATGCCTACTGATGATTACTGTATCATTCAGCTTGCTGAACCAAAGATCTTATTATAATTGATCAGACAGATGCTGTTATTTGCTACCTGCAAAGCAAACGTTGATGCAGATGGAGCATTCCGTCCACTGCAAAAAAACAAAAAACAACAATCCTTTTATTACTTAACATTTGCTTGGTAGAGGTATCTCAGGGCCAATCAGCTATAGAACTATTTTTTTCTTATACCAGATGTTAGATAGAGGTATTAAAAAGTGGCATGTTTTACCCCTAAAGATTTGCTGATTTCAACAGTAATGATTATAAAGGAGCGGATCAATTTTCCCACCATTTTTATCTGAAAATAAATGAGTTTACATATTTAGTGCTACCTAGGAGGAGGAAACTATATAGCCCACACTAATCTCTTTACTGGGCTCACTTGCAGTAAAAACAAACAAACAATAGAAGTCAAGGGACCATCATTATAGCAATAGCAATAGTACTTAGACTTATGTACCACTTCACAGTGCTTTACAGCCCTCTCTAAGCAGTTTATAGAGTCAGCATATTGCCCCCAACAATCTGGGTCCTCATTTTACTGAGCTTGGAAGGATGGAAGGCTGAATCAACCTTGAGCCAGGCAGGATCAAACTCCTGACAGTGAGCAGAGTCAGCCTGCAATGCTGCATTCTAGCCACTGAGCCACCATGGCTCTACCTAATTTATGTAAGCTACATAATTCATGTAATCCGGCCCCGATTTATTCTTCTCTCAGTTAGTTTCACCCCAAATTTGCCCAGAACGCCTGCAAGCATCTTCCCTGCTCAAACGAGCTACCCTATTGGGTTTATATTGCATCCACCCTACTTAAGTGTTTTGCTTCTCGTTCTACAGGTGTATCTTGGAAATGACTGGGGAGCGTTGTGAGGAATCTGTGAACAGTGTGCAACAAAGCAGTCGTAAGTGGAGTGGGAACATGGCTGTCGTAGGGACTGGGGTGTGTGTTGGATGGGTATATTGGGAGATTGGGGGATCATTTGTTTGTAGAAAAAAATTGATAAGGTCCCAAATCAAGTAGACAATGTGATTCGTGATGTTTCAGTATCTGAGAGCCTGCCTCCCACTATATTTACACGTGGAACAATCCACAAAGATTATCTTTCCAGATCTGATGAGATGATAGGAATATCGTCAATCGGTTTTGGGGGCATTAGCAAAGAATGGTTTCCCTGCAAAAGTTGCCATTGAAATGATTAGGAAGGTAACTATATTCAAGGCAGAACAGATAATATTTTCACTGTTCTCATTCTTGGAGCTGCTATGAGTTCTGTAGAGGACAGAAGAAGTTCAGTAGGGAAGGATGTGAAAATTAAAGGTGACTCCACTGTTATTGCAACGAAGAGTCTGGTGGACAGGCAGAGCAATACTGACACGCCAGCCATTGCCAGATTGCAACCCCATCATAAGCAGAAGGCATTCTGTCTATTTGCTCCACGGCAGTTGACTTGTTTCTCCCCTTCCCCAACCTTTGCATCCACATAATAACACTGTGGAATAAGTCAAATTGAAGGTGCTTGGCTCAAATTATTGCTTAGAAGGCCCTTTGCTTCTGATTGAAGAACTGGTGTCTCCACAACGTTATCCACTACACCCACTTGTGTCCCATTTGGGAATATACTCTCTCAGATTGTTATCTATTGCTGTCATCATTTGGCAGAAAAAAGAAGCGGTATCAAGAGACATATATAAAGAGAAGGTAAAGTGGCGCGCATGTCCAGAGCAGGCGTGAATGTTTTCTATGTTTCAGAGGCAACCAACGTCTCCCTATTTTTTCCTAGGAACCGTGTCTATTGTCATTCCTATTCTGCTGCTGCTGCTCCTAATGCTAGTGGCTGGTGCTGTGGTTTGGTACAAAAAACGGATTAAAGGGTAAGCTCGGGTATTCCAAAACAATGAATGCAAGTGGTCTAAGAAGTCCTATGTAACTGCCATAGTACAGACTGGGTTTCTATCCTTAAATGCGGGATTATTTATTTATATAGGCCAGCTTTTGGACAGACGTAAATCTTTCTCGGCAAAGGTTCAGCCTTGATTATGTCTGTGAGCCAATCTGTTGCACTTCTGTTCTCACCTATGACACCTTTTGCCTTGGGTCAATAAGTCCTTTCAGGTGCCAGACTGGATTGAAGTATCTTGTATTATGGTACATGGCCATAATATAGTATCTGGATTGACTCGGGAGGAAATGGATGGAGAAGGTGTCTCTTTTGCATACTTAGATCTTAATCTGCTGCCAAAACACATGAATCTTTGGCTTCAAACAAGTACCTTAAGAGAGGAAAGGTCACTGAAATATTGATATTTTTACATAATGAGAGAGAGAGAGAGGCAGAGGCAGACAGAGATAGAGATAGAGATATATAGATATAGGTACACACACACACACACACACACACAGGTAAAGGTAGTTTCCCTGCCCAGTTATCTCTGACTCTAGGGCACAGTGTTCATCACCATTTCTTGGCAGAGAGAGCCAGCAGTCTAAAGACATGTTCCATGGTCATGTGACCAACATGGTTATATGCCAAAGGCGAATGGAACACTATTACCTTTCCACCTAAGTGGTACCTAGTAATCTACTCACATTTGCATGCTTTCAAACTGCTAGGTGGGCAGGAACTGAGGCAAGGAGTGGGAGCTCACTCCCTTGCGTTGCGCTCGGGTCTCGAACCCAGGCTGTCAGCTTTCCATCTTGATAAGCTCAATGCCTTTAGCCACCGAACCATCACATCCCCTATATACAGATTACAACTAAACTCTTCTGCATTGACAGATGTGATATCTCCCCCCTCCCCCATTATATGCATAAAATTTATTCTGAGGGCCAGACTACATTTTACAAATAACACCTTGGATTCCAGTCTCCTATGTTTATAAAATTGGGTAGGTAAAGATATTTCCATGTCCTTACGTAGCAATTACCAGCAAACTCAAAACATTTTTCTCCTGGAGAGGATATTTGCACACAAAATCAATGCATGCGGAAGAGATTAAGGACCCTATATCCTTTTACACACGTTCCTTCAAGGCATTTAAACTATCTCAACAAACACAGCAAGCACAATTGCCGAGTTAGTGCATAATTCTGCCCCACCTCCCTAGCATTTGCGGTTTAGGTCCTACTCAGTAATGCTGCGTTGCCGGACTCTTGCATCAATGCTCAACCATGGGTGTTTGATACCCCCACCCCCATTCATCCCTTCTGTGTCTCTCATCCAGGGCCAAAGGTTTTCAGCACCAACGCATGACTAACGGAGCCATGAACGTGGAGATTGGCAATCCCACCTACAAGATGTACGAGGGGGACCCCGACGCAGATGATGTAGGGGAGCTGCTAGATGCCGACTTCGCTCTGGACCCTGATAAGGTTTGGAAGAGGAAAATGGGAGCCCAGACTGCACAAAGATGTTGTGCACCATCATTATTATATGAGAATCTTGCGCCTGGAGAAGCCACATTACCTAATCTGTAGTTACACACGTTGATGATAATTTAAACAGGTAGTCCTCGACTTGCAACAGTTCATTTAGTGACCGTTCAAAGTTACAACAGCACTGAAAAAAGTGACCTGGTTGTAAGTCAAGAACTACCTGTAACTAGTATTTGTACCCGAATGAATAGCTGCAACTGCACATTTTGTGACATGAACACAACAGTTCCCTTCCTATCCCAAGGTCTTCATGGATTAAAAGGGCCACCCTTGAGGACAGAGATCAAATGCTATTGTGTGATTTTCACACAATGATGTGACTGTTGGAAAATAGAGAACCCTTTTCAAATGACCATAAACTTGCAAATCTTCAATCATTTCACCCTACCTACTTCCAATCTGTTAAAATTTATATTTGCAATTTTAAAAGGTTTCATTTGGTGTTTCTGTAGAATATATCTAGAAAAACTGTGGGAGCCTTGCCATCTACTGGTTCTGGGTTTACAGTTTAATATCCAGTTTGCCTGTGGCCTATCACTAACTGGATTGTTAGCAGTTTTCCAAGGCAGATGTTTGGGCACAAATACTAGCCTTAAACTCCCCAGCAATGGTTTTATTTGCACCAGGGAATTGGAGAAACTTTGGTAGCATTATCCTCCATTTTCATGCTTAACCATACAGTATTGGGGTGTGTTTTTATAGTAACTTCAAAAAAACAACAACTAATAATATGCTTTGTTATCTCCCAAACCCCAACAATTTGAGCCATGCATTTTTCCATTAGTATTTTGGATGACCAAATTAAAACAGGGGAAAGGAGGCAACCCTTAGTGTGGAACACCCATTAACTTTGACCAAAGCCTGAGTTTTGGATTGTAAGGGTCTCCCCTTCATTGAAATGATCCATGCCATCTCTCCAGGTATTATTACTGTTAAGCAATTACTGATTGGTTTTCCTTTTCACTCAGTGTTGTACGCCACTCAGTCACTCAACTAAGTGATAAATAAATAAAAAGGATGCACGGATTTCAGAAATAATTTGGAATAAATGCTTCTGAATGCTCATAAGCACAGCATCTCTCCACTGTTCATGAAAGCAGCCCCATTTTTGTCAGACTTCTTGATGTAAGAGTGTCACCAGCTAGAAGAAGCTTTTTTTTACAAGTATTATGGAGAAGCCTGGAAGAAATAATGTTCCCTTCATACAGAAAGGTGCTGAACTGACATGAGATCCAAACCTTTCTAAAGAAGCCATGCTAGTTGTTGCCATACTGTGGTGGGAAGGAAGGGAACAACAGTCTCTGAGATAGTGATGATGTCGGGGATAATATAAAGATGAAGTATCAGAGAAGCTGCCTTTGTCCTTTTCCAGGCCATCTTCTTACTCTCTTTTTTCCCTTTCTCTCCTCCAGCCCACAAACTTCACAAACCCAGTGTACGCCACACTCTACATGGGTGCCCACAACAGCCGCAATTCACTAGCCAGCACAGACGAAAAGCGGGAGCTGCTGTCAAGAGGTGCAGATGATGACCTTGGCAACCCCCTGGCATAAGGAATGGGGGAATGGGCCATCGGCCCAAGACAGAGACCAGATGGAAAGAGACCAGATGGGGAGGGAGCAAGAGATACTGTATAAATGTACAAATGAAGGATTATTACTTTTATATGTGAGCAGTATTATTACCTGTATATTCCCTTTCATCTACCAGCCGCTGAATCTCTTGTCACTGGACTTGGGGGTGATTGAAGTTAAGGCAATGTAGGGAATAGGGGGAGAATTGTAAGAAGACCCCACTTTAGGTTAAAGGGCTGGATCTTTTTGCTTGCTGCACAAAACAATCCACTTCTGCTTCTTCTGCAGGCAACTTTAGGTTGCTAGCCTTTTAAAGTTTTGCAATAGTTTCCCACCCTTCTCAGGATGCTGTTGATGAATCAAGGGAGATGTTTGGGGAAGACATTCTCTTGCCAGAAGTTGAAGATGAACCATATTGAAAAGTGCATGTTTGAAACCGGTAGGGAAGGGGAACATCTTTCTTCCTTCTCGTGCACACTGAAACTTGGTTTCACTGAACGTGGATCACAATATGATGCCAATGTTGACAGTAACTCAATGTAGGTTTGTCAGACAAGCGGTACCCATGACAGACACACCAGTGATCCTTTAAATCTGGGGCACTGGGGACCATGATTTTAGTTTGCTCATTTCCATTTGCCCCTTTTTTTCTTTCCCTCCACAGACTGATCCATTTGGGAAGAAAATGGGGAGTGGGTCAGTAGCTGCACACCATCACAAACTTGGGTTGGAGAAAATCCCAGAGTAACTTATATGTAAACTCATCCCTTGTGAAAATTAAGATGTTTTCCCCAAGGAACCCTCAAAATCTTGTTCTGTTTTGTGATTCCTCTTAAAAAACAACAAAGAAGCCTTATATCAGGATGTCTTAAGGAGCAGATTTCTCTGTAGTGCGCAGATGTGGCAATACCTTATCCTGGCCTGCCTCTCCTTCCCCTTTGTGCAGTAGTTCCATTTGCTCAGTGAGCAAAAGGAGCGGACTCTTAAGTTGAGCATTTGTCATTAAAAAGAAAAAAAACCCACCCCAAACCAACCCTTCAATGTTTCCTTTCTGTGTTCCATCAGGTCCTTGCAGATCACCCGCAAGTTCACAAAAGGCCCTTTGGCTACCTAAGAATTGAATTAAAGAACCACTGGTGTAAATGTCCTTCCCATCAAGTGTATTCTTATTTTTTTTTCCCCAACAGTTTTTCCTGTGTATTTCCAACAATGGCCTTTTCTCTCACAGCACCCAGCAGTCTAATCTCTTTGCAACGCCTTAATCATTTTTTTTCTACCAGTATGATTTTAATCTACTCTTATCCCATCAGCCACCACCCAAACTGGTTTTTTCGTATCTTTTCACCTTTCCACTAATTTTTTTTCCCCTGAAAGCATTTTATTTCCAGAAATCGTATTCTTTTTCAGAGAATTATTACTTTGACTTTATCTCACTTTATTTTAGTGTCCGTGTCTTAAGACTAAGCAGAGTTTACAAATTGTGAATTGCAAGAAAGGTCCCATTTCATCTCCTCTTTCCCCCTTCCCCCCCCCCCTCCATCACCACAATTTCCACCATTCCTATTTCTGGAAAGAGGTTCAAATGTTATTTCAACTTTCATTTCTTTCCAACCTGTTTTTTTTTTAAGATGAAATCAGATCAGAAGTAAATAAGATGAACTAGCTTTTATAGTAGAAATTACACGCATGTAGGGGGGAGGGAAGGAGGTCTCCTCAGCATTTTTTTTCCCTGGGAAGGGGGCCCAAATGTTTTAATAATTTTTGCCAGATTACTTTACAACTAAAAACAAAACATTAAAAATAAAAAACAGATATTGTTATAAATAAAATTTTTAAAAACTAACGCTTTTAAATATTTCTTTATTTCATTTGGGGCTGATTTTATTCCATGGGACATTGCAAATTCTGAACAGTTTTGTCATGTGTAACCTAGGGTAAATAACAGGAGAGCCAACTTGATCTGATAGTTAAAGAACCAGGTTAGAGACTGGGAGATGGTGAGTTTTAGCCCCACCTTTGGCACTGACCTTGGGCCAGTCACTCACTCTTAGCCCTAGGAAGGAGGCAAGGGCAAACCACTTATGAAAAACTTGCTAAGAAAACTGCAGCGACTTGTTCAGGCAGCCACTGAGAGTCAACTTGAAGGCACCAAAACAAAAAAACAAACCCAACTAAACAGCAGATGCACCTATCTCAGCAAAGCAAGCGGTCTGGGCAGCCTCAGCCTATGAAAAGTCATTTCTGAAGTTTTGCTCTGCTTCAATTTGGTATCAGGCAGACAGAGAAATCACCTCCCCGATTTTCATATCCTTTCTCTTAAACTACTTGCTGTAAATCTCTTCTCCCTTTCCAAAACTATTTAGAGAAGCCTTTATAGTTGTCAGGTTGCTTTGTGGGGGTAATACGGGATGGAATCTAGACTGAGAAGTCAGAAAATATTCCAGAAAACGACAAGCTCCTTCTGCGCTGTTGGCCATAACACACACACACACACACACACACACACACACACACACTTACCAAGAATCAAGCAGGAGTCTCTACCTTTTGTTTGATTAGTAGCATTCTTCCTCAACTTGGTGTCTTGTGTGTGGAGAAGCCACAATTCTCAGAATCCCGTCGAGTATAACAAACATACCTGGGGATTGATGAAGGCTGTTTCACAGAATTTTGATTTCTTCTAAAGATGGTATTCCCAAAGAGAGTGGAATGTTCAAAGCAGCTTTCATGAAGCTTCATATCACCTCATCTTAAGTATGGATGGAGTATCCCAGTAAACTGTCAATGACCCTTTTTAACATCAAATTTTAGGAGTGATTGCAAGGACAAGGAGCCAGATGCAAAAAGACCATTCAAGCAACAACGCCTGAATTTCCTACTGTAGCTCTATGAAATGCAGGACTTCCTTCTGCATCTCATCGGCTTAGCTTGAAATCTCCACCCTGCTAGTCTAGTAATATTCATTTTCGTAGACATTGTATTTTTTCCCCCTTCATCTCTCTTAACAACCCACTACTTGCTTTAGATTCCTATTGTAAGCAAAGGGTTAGTTAGGAAGGACAAAGTTGAGGGAAGAATTCTGCCATTGGCTACCACAGCTCACTTGGATGAAACTGTGATGGTGTGAAAATCACCAAAGGAATTTTTGTGATCTTCACAAAATGTAGGTTCCAAGCCATATTCCTGTTGGATTCCTTAAAACGAGGTCTTAAAAAAACCTCTAAGGTCCATTCCAGCCCAGTAATTCCATGATTATGATCATGATACATTCCTCCATTTCTAAATTTATTCTAGAGTTTTCTACTTTTGAACTAAATCTTGATAAATATTGACCCATGGTTTTGATTCACACCCCTCCCCATGTTTCCTCTATTTTGCATGTGCTTTGTGGGGGATCAGCATGATTTGAATCTCCATATTGGTCACCAGGTGGCACCAACAACTTCAGATAAAGATTGTGCAGACCAAAGCTGAGCATAATAGGAAATTAAAGTTTATGTTTGCCTTGTTAAAAAAATAAGAGCCTTATGCACACTATCGCCACAACAAAGAACTTTCCAATTGAGTCAGATTTCTTAAATCTGTGCTAAACCATTTCATTTTCTGAGTGGTTGGTTTTGGTTTCTTTGAAAAAAAAATCTCCGCTCAAAAAACAACCATAATGAATCTAAATGGCAGTCCAATTTTCAATTTTGCAATGGTGGTATCCAAAATAAGAGGGGTTTGAGCAAAGAATTTTCTGTGAAGGTTTCCCTATTAATGGTAAGATTGTCATGTACACACAATCCACCTCCAGTCTTAGGGAATGAGAAAGACAGCATTTTGGGTAGACATTTCCAGATGAGCTTGATTTCTGCAGTAAAAACTAGGTCTTCCCTGCTCCAGAAGTTGTCAAAGTTGGTAACTTTGCCATGCCTCATTATCTGGCAATGTATGCATTGCCATCTTGGGGATTCGATTGTTCTCCATGCGGAGAATTTGACCTGCAAGTTGGAGCCAAATTAAGAAATGGACAAAATGATGTCAGTGAAAGAACTCTCATTACTAAATAATAATCTCAGGAAAAAATGAGGCTCTGTTCTCAACACCCAAAGGAGTGTTGGATTTTTAATTGTCAACATGGTAGCATCTCTCATCTGTGTAGTTGACTAATAACCTAAGCCTTTACTGTCTTCTAATCCAAGCACACGCCAGGTTTCAATCTGCCTTTTGCAGGCTGCTCAGGTCCACCAAGAAACGCTTCCCAAATGCTTCTAAATCATCACTGGAAATACACCTCCAGAACACAAGCCCATCCATGCAACAAAATTTTTATCCTTCCATTTTTCTCCTCTCTTCTCACAATCTACTGTAAATGCTTAATACACCCCAATCCTTACCCAGACCTTTTCTTAGCATATAAATCCCCAACATTCCTCATACAATCTCTGGCAGTGATCCCATGCTTAATATGTATATTTAGAGATTTTCCTTACGTTTTCTGAACCTACAAATTCCCCAAAGACAACTCTGTTTTTATTCTACACCTACAAAAAATCTTAAGGTTGCTGTTCACAAATTCTCAGACTGGAATAGCAGAGCTGCCTTTATATGATCAGTTTACTTCTCACTGTGCCCTCAGTTTTGGCTGACTGTTAAATAACAGAATATTAAAAAGAAAATTGGGTTCACTGACAACCTGTGATTCTATCAAAAAGGTTTGCAATTCTGTCAACAGGGTGACTACACACATCAGCATGTTTGGTGCGGGTGGGGGAAAACTCAACATATGCTTTTTATTGATGCATTAATGGTTTGTTGAAAAATTAGGACTAGTATCACAGAATATGCTAATCACAGATGAGTAACCACAGAGATAAAAGCAAAAATGACATGATAACCTAGTTCGGAGAGGGACAAGCCATTAGTTACTGTATGTGTGCGGTGCTGCCCAATATGTATCGATTTTGTAGAAATTGTGTAGAGCCCAGTTTGTAGAACCCAAAGACCTAGGGTGATCAAGGCTAGAGTTAGAGAATCAGATTGTTGGTGACTTGGTTGATTCTTTGGAAGTGTTCAAAGAATGAATTCGGTGCCCTAAACCTCGAAGCTTAAGTAATCTTCATTTCTATTACCTCTGCCAAGAGTTGATGAGTTTACTTTTTCCTGGGTTGGAGGGAGTTTAAGAAGCAAAAAGGGTATTTTAGATTTTTTTCCCCCCATTCCCAATTCCAATGATAACACAGTGTCCCCAGACGCAGTGCCAATTTTTTAAAAAAAATAAAATAAAAATGCAATTCTTATTGGTAAGAAGGTTCTCTATCCTTAACTTGTATGTTATGACATGCAGGACCTACTGTGAGAGCTTATACATAGCAACAATCGTTGCTTGAAACATCTTCAAGGCAATATCTAGAATATAATATTGGTACTAATCCCACCTCAGCCGCTGCCAATTTATCATTGTGGACATATTCAGTTGACCTTTTTCAACTGAAATGTTGTCCTGTGATGAATGCTTCATCTCCAATATTGTCAAATGTTTTATACCATTCTCTGACTTCGTTACATATCCTAAGGCCTGAGCAAAGTTGCTCTTCTTCAGCTTGCATAGGTTGTCGTTTCCTACAATTCCCTCTTAAGTTAATGTTTTATGTTTGGTTATTGTGCTTGGCAGAGAGCAAATTTCCTTTACCAAGAAGCCCCCAAAGGAACAGCCCAAATCTGGAATATGGGGAAGGTCAATGCAGATCAGTCCAAGAGTTGTTAGTGTTTTCCGATGTTTTTGGCTGCAACTCCTAAAGTCTTATGAAATCTGGGGCTGATGGGTACTGAAGTCCAGAACATGGAACAGTAAGTTGTTTATACCTGGACCAAACCTAGATGGAAAGAAGTTTGGGGAGTAACGATAGTTGGACTGTCTTGCCTGTCTTGGCTACATAGTTCAGAGAGACATTCCGTCATAGTGTATCAGAAGTTCTCTTCACTTATTTCAGTAGGATTTATTTTTAGGAAGTATGTATATAAAACTGTAGGCTACAATTGCCTTTTACAATCTGGATGATAGATATAAACCTAAGAAACGTTCTGCTTTCTGACAGGAAAAAAAAAAGATTCACTCTTTCAAGGAGAAAGACTGTGATGGAAAAAGGTGCTTAAGATTCTGTTGGAAGATGCCAGCTTCAGAGATCTGCAAATAACATTCCTCCCTTATATTTTTTAAATGGCATGTGGAAATGGGAGATGGGAACTTACTGTCCCCTTCGTCCCCAGAAAATTCGGTTGTGTCACAGAAATCCTGGCCTCATCTGGATGCCTAAGATGCTATCATGGCTATGAACGTTGCATCAGTGGGGTGCAATGGTCAAAATGTTGATCTAGCACCAGGAAAACTCTGGTTCAAACTCACCCTTAGCCACAGAACTCCCTGATGACTTTGGGCCACGAGTGCTCTCTTAGTCCTGATCCCCTTGCAAGGTGGCGATTGTGGGGAAAATGGGAGAAGAAAATGTTACCTAGGTACCCTTGAGCTCTTGGAGGAAAAGCAGGATATAAATCTGCCAAATAATTAAATAAAGATGGCGAATAGCTGCAAGATGCATCTAATAAATCAAGGCAGATAATATAATGTCTGTGGGCTCCAGCTGGTGTTTTCACCCATACCTTCTTTTCCATCTAGGTCCACCTATGCCTGAGGTAAGCAAACAAGTCAACTTTCCTGGCTTCTCTTTTATAGCTGCCTTGTTTGAGAACATGAAGGACAAGGACAAAGGGAGTCTGGCTTTGTCAGTGGGGTGGATGGATAGCTCACAAAAGCCCAGAGGGGCGTGTTCCACCCTACAGGTCATTTATCTAGTTTCTGCTCCATCCTCCTTGAAGAGGTTGTGCATCCCGGTATGCAGCTTGCTCTCACATGACTCTGCAACTCGTAACAGCAAATTGTTTCCCACTGGAAGTTAAAAATCAATAGGTGATGGATTGGGTAGTGCCATATATTAATATGGAATGGTGTCTTGTCACTCCTGTTAAGGTGACCCCCCAATATAAGTCCAGCAAAGAAAAGGAATCAGGAAGGTCAAAAGAACCCTGATGTTTAGTCCAAAAGGGATGTCTGCATGGACGAAATGTGTCTCCTGCTGGCACAGTGGGCAGCCCAGATGGAAAATGATCAGTGAAGCAAATATTAACTATGTAAAAGGAAAGAAGGAAGGAAGGAAGGAAGGAAGGAAGGAAGGAAGGAAGGAAGGAAGGAAGGAAGGAAGGAAGGAAG
>JANHFL010004005.1:82460-102274 GCA_032468155.1 Oxyrhabdium leporinum | reverse complement strand
GGGAGGGAGGGAGGAGAAGGAGACGGAGAAGGAGAAGGAGAAGGAGAAGGAGAAGGAAGCCAGGTTCGTTCATTTTATTTTTATCTAAACTTGATCTTAATTGATTTTCTATCGGAAGAAACTGACCCCCTGGATAACAAGTTTCACTTTGCCAGCCAATCAATGCAAATATCTGTTCTATGCTGGTATTCAAAGGATCTTGTTGCACTCATCTGACGCATAATTAGAGATCAGAAACTTGTTTTTAAAATGCCAATCCTAATTTTGCAATACAAATGTGGTTGAACCCACAGGAGTCAGAGGCAGATGCATGGAGTCCATAATAAGAGCCGGAAGGAAGAGAACGGTTGATAATAACATCATCACTCAGGTTATGTCCATTGAGACTCAAATATGCAAGGCCCATTTAGATGATAACATCACTGCAAATTGTTTTGCCATCAAGGCTATTCATACTTTGAAGAAGACAGCAGTCAAGATCTAATATCTCAGTTCTGCATTGGGTTCAGTTCAGTTCAATTCTCTCCTGTCCTCTTTTATTTCTAAAAAGGCACTGTTTCTATGCCACTGTTGAAGAAATTTTCCTCTCGGTGTCCATTTTTTATTTTAAAATAGTAGCCAAACCAAACAAAATTCAAGTTTCCTATTTAAAATGTGCTTCTGATTAGATTTCTTAAAGGGAAAAGAAGAGGAGGGATGGGGAGGGGAGGAGGAGATGGGAGGGGAGAAGGAGAGGGGAGAGGAGAGGAGAGGAGAGGAAAGGAAAGGAAAGGAAATTGTAAAAATAATCTGAAAAGTCTATATCCAGAGCTTCTGATATCTGAATAAAAATACTGAATTGCTTATTCTAATTTTGGTTTCAGCCAAAATGTGGGGCTGCTCATCATGTACCTTTTGAATCTAAGACTCAAACTGTAAATCAGTGATATGAGATTTGTCCCATTTCCAAGTTAAACAATTTTGGTGGCTTTCATTATTATCCAGAAGGATCATTCACCACAAATCAAAACAAAGCATCAATCAAATCGTGATTGCACCAAAGTACCTCAATCAGCTAGCAGAAATGTACCGTTTGAGGCCTAGAAGGTCTCCAGTGAGTCCCAAAAGCTTTGAAATGGGTCTCAGAAGCTTCTCTAACATTTGTCACTCAACTGTTGTTCTTAATGTCTTAGAAGGAGGGAAAAATTAAATAGATGGAGTGTACTAATTGTACCTGTACTGGATTAATTAAATTTAAATTGGGATTCAATTAGATTGATTTTTTTCATTTATTTTTGCCTTGTCTCTACCTCCTTTTTGGAAGGTGTCTTCTGACCAAAGAGGACATTTGTCAAAAAAAGTCAAAATGGCAACCATGACCTTGATGTTAAAATCAACGCACATAGGAACATAATATTTTACGATATCAGAATGTTGAAAGAAAAGTCTTGGCCACAAGCTCTGCTATTTGGGGGTAGTATGGAGTGTGATGTCATAGTCTCATGTAGGGAAGGACTTCATTGCTGCTTGCATAATACACACACACACACCACTTGCTTTCCCTTGCAGATGTTGTGGGTGCTAGATCAGCATTTCTCAACCATAGCAACTCTAAGATGTGTGTACTTCTTAGAGTTGCTTTGCTGGCTGAGAAATTCTAGGAGTTGAAGTCCACACATCTTAGCATTGCCAAGGATGACAAAAGGCTGGGATAGATTAATTTTCTGGGGAAAAAAAATAAAAAAAGGCCGGGACAATAGGAGTCAAATTTATGAAATATATTAATACTGGGGTCTTTGGTGATCTCTGAGCTTGCTTGTTTTCTTGCAGACGTTTCATTATCCTAACTAGGTAACATCATCAGTGCTAGTAAAGAGTGAGGTTTGCTCTCAGTTTATATTCTGGTATCTTGACTGCCTGTGTGGGTGAGTGAGGGTCTTAGAGATTCTTTGGTTGGGCTTTTTACTGATGGCTGTTTGGCAGTTTCTTGATTGGGGTGTTGCTTACTTGATTGTTGGTCTGAAGTTAACCTTGGACTTAATCTATGCCAGGCGTATCAAATGTGCAGCCCATGGGCCGGATGCGTCATGTGCTGGCCATGCCTACCCCATTTTAGTGAAGGGGGGAAAGTTGCAATACGTCACGTGATGACAACATGTCATCGCGAGTTTGACGCCCCTGATCTATGCTGGTCTGGGTGCTGATTACTGGTGGAGAGGTGCTGGAGTCTTTGCTTTTCTCTCTCTCTCTCTCTCTTTGGGCTGGTTGATTGTCTCTTTTGCGTAGTCTATACATGTTGTTAATGACTATATTGATACCAGTTTCTGAGGTTCTGGAAAGATAGGGAAAAAGTTGCTCTGAAAACACTTCAAGACTTTGCAGTCACTGTGTACTCAGAATCATGATATGATGCCAACAGCTAACCTGCAGGCAGGAACAAACCAGACAGAAGGCCTTCTTCTGCTGAGTTATAGTAATGATGCTACATCACCTCCATATCATCAATCCCACCCCAGACAGAGGAAATATGGGCTGAAGTAGGATCCTCAAGACGTAGTCTTGAAGACCAGCCCCCTGAACATCAAAACAAAGGCTTAGGAGTATTCAGCTGAGTCAAAAGCCGATTGGGCCTGCTTGGGTTACTTAAGAGAAACCTGCTGAAGGAAGTCTGACATGGGTTGTTTAAGAGCATCTGTGCTGGTTTTTTGAAGAAAAAAACCTGATACGTTTGTCCCCCTAGAACTTCTAGACACTTCCTCCAGATTTGACTTGGTTTGTCTTTGGATTTCTCTTTTTATTTCTCTCCCTTCCTTCCCTCTCTTTTGCTGCTCCTTTAGGCAGCTGTCCTCCCGGTGAGTCTGCTTGTGTTTGTGTGAAACTTGGACTGGATTTACAAGCTAAGCATGACAGATTTATAACAACCTTAAATCTGATAAGCACTGCGTTTTTTTTTTGAAGCCAGGGCTCCCGACCAAAGTGAAAATTTGTCTTCCAACCAGTTCACCCGGCCAGACGTTTATTTGCAGGCAGCATAAATACATTGTGCAGAGTGAGAGATGGGGTGGAAAGTGGAACATTTAAAATTCTTTTCTAAATATGAAGAAAGACTTCAAGCTAAATGATAGCTAATTAGGTGGGAAGGTGGTGAAATCTGCCCTCATCCAGGGCATTAGGAATGGTTCTTCCTATCTTTTAGAATTCAGGCCTGTCAAACTGGTGGCCCCTGGGCCGGATGCGTCATGCACAGGCCACGCCCACCCTGGCTCCGCAAAAGCAAAAAAGTCACGATATGTCACGATACGTCACGTGACGCGATTGAGTTTGACACCCGTCTTTTAGATGTTTAACTCTGCTTTTCTTTCCAATGGGAATGCTTCATTCTTTTTAAAGAGAAGGTGAGAAATTGGGAATTCAGTGGAGTATCTACTTTCTTCCAGAAGCCATTCTGTCCATCTGATGAAGTGAAGTGTTACTCCCCAAAGCTGTGGGTTTTTTAAAATAAAATTAGAGCTACAGAGAGTAGAGTAGAGTAGAGTAGAGTAGGGTAGGGTAGGGTAGGGTAGAATAGAATAGAATAGAATAGAATAGAATAGAATAGAATAGAATAGAATAGAATAGAATAACAGAGGGTTAGGGTCAATGGTGGGTTTCAACGGTTTCACAACTTGTTTGGTGATCGGGCATGTGCGCGCACACCTAACACGCGCTTCCCATGCATGCTCAGCTTCAAAACAAGCAGCTTCAAAACTTCTATGTAGTAACACAGTAGCTGCAGCTGAGGCGTGGCAATCTGCTCTGCTCCATAAATAAGCTGAGAGGATAAAGGAGAGAAAAGCACAGGGGCTGACGGGCAGGCTAGCTGATCAATCGTGGGAGAACCGGTTTGCCTGAACCAGTCCGAACCAGCTGAATCCCACTCCTGGTTAGGGTTAGAGTTAGGGTTGTCACCCTGAGGATATGGAAAAAAAAGGATATGGTTAATCAATAATTAGCAACAAATGTAAAGATAGTTGTGCTCCTTAAATTCTGGCATTAAATTGCACCTGAAAATAAATGATCGGTGTATCCTGTATCAATCGTGGGTGCCATTTTATCTGGGTTTAGAAGATCAGGTAGTCATCTAGAAGTGCTTATCAGATGTAAGAATTTAGCTTACCTACTGCAAACCACATTCCTCCCCAGGAGGCACATTGCAAATTTAGACTGAGATCCAAATTGTGCAGGTGCACAGTTTGCTGTGTAAGTAGCACTTGTGTACTGTAAAAGTAAATATTTGCAGGTGTAAGAATGAAGCGAGTCTCCAAATATAGTTCATCAAACAAAACAAATCCCAGATTGAGGTTTAATTCTCAGATTTTGCAAAATGCCTTCAAGAATCCAAGCGGAGATTATTATTATTTTTTTTCATCCTACATAATATCATTTGACATTAATATTAGATATTGACCCTTTCTCTATAGGTGTGCTAATGTTTTTTTCCCCCTGCTATTACACCTTATTAATAAGCCATAGCATTTGCACACATACGTGCATTCCCTTATCTTCATAAACACATCTACCAAATTCAAGCGAAGATTATTAAGGAATCGAAACGCACGTACGTATAACTTCTATTTGCCAGGGAATAAGAATTTACATGAGCCAACCAAAATAAAAATAGTATGCAAATCAGGAAGCGTGGCTTTAATTAAACTTTTTTTTTTCCTGCAGATTCATTTGTACCCAGACCTTCTCATGATTGTGCAAAAGTTCAACATGTGATAAACGTGTCGGCCTAGACATAAATATCTAAAAAACAGAAACCCTTTGTGAAAAAAAAAAAACTACATCATTTAGTCTGCAGCTTCAAATTTTCCTTGCCCTGTGGTCATTTTTAGTATTCAGGCAAACTGTGCTAGCGAGTTGGGTCTACTTAGAAACCATTACTGAAAGGTCATTGGTTACTTTTTGTTTTCTTGTTTTTCTATCCTTGTAAAAAAAAAAGGGGGGGGGGAAGCAAAGTGAAGAAACTCCTAAAGAACAGAACTATACAATGCTTTTCTCAGCTTGCAATAGTTCTGCAGTGCTGAAGTTTTGGTTTTTTTTTTAAATGACTATATTGTTCCAATAATCCTTACCAGAACCCTTTAAGGAAGACCCAATTAACACCCCTGTAGCCAAGAAATTTGATTTCCACCCGTGCTGTCCCGCTCACAGGCATGTAGCAATAGCAATAGCACTTAAACTAACCCAAGTCTGAAAATACATCCCTCCTCCCCTTTACAGCTCACGACACGAGGGAGAGTCTCTTCTCAGCCACAAGAGCAACAGCACCTAAACTAAGCCAAGTCTGAAAATGCATCCCTCCTCCCCTTTACAGCTCAAGACACTAGGGAGAGTCTCTTCTCAGCCACAAGAGCAACAGCACTTAAACTAACCCAAGTCTGAAAATGCATCCTTCGCCCCTTTACAGCTCAAGACACTAGGGAGAGTCTCTTCACAGCCACAAGAGCAACAGCACTTAGACATATACCACTTCATAGTGCTTTACAGACTTGGTTTACAGAGTCAGCATCTTGCCCCCAACAATCTGAGCCCTCATTTTATTGACCTTGGAAGGATGGAAGGTTGAGTCAATGTTGAGCTGGTCTGGATCGAACTGCTGAGAGTGGGCAGAGTCTGCCTGCAGTGCTGCATTTTAACCACTGCACCATGACAGCTCTTGTAACATGTAATTGTGGTTTAGTGGATTTATTAATATTCCCCCCACAACACCCTTCACGAAAAATCCAGAACTGTTCCAAGTAAGTCCAGCCACAAATAGACCAACAGAGAAATGACCAATTAGTCCAGAAGGTACTTAAAAGTTTCCCAATCAAAATAAGCGCACCAGACAAAATTAAATCCACAATACAAGAGGCTTCATGGGGCACGATCCAAGGCAAGGCACAGTGTCAATCCAAACCAAGAATCACAATGATCAGAAATTACACAGCTAGGAAATGAACATGTTGTTCTCAGCATTGCTTCCCTCTCTCTTCTTCTTCTTTTTGTGCCATATCCATCATCAGACATTGGTGGTCATGTTGGTGATCCTATTTTTTATCAATGAAAAAGTGCTGTTGAGTTTTGTCCAAACCAGTCCCTTAGATTTGGAAGCCATGATGTTCTTCTTCTGCCTGGACCTCATTCGCCTTCAATCTTTCCCTGGAGGATGAAATGAAGTATGGCGTATTTTTCCAGGTGTCGCATCACAAGTCCAAAATATTCTAACTTTCGCTTTTTTTATGTTTTTGATGATTTCCCTTGGCTTTCCCAGGCAGCTTATCAAATCCTCATTTCTTATTTTGTCAACCCAACATATACATAACAGCTACCTGTAAATCCACATTTCAAATGCTTCTAGTCTCTTCAAGTGTCTTTCTGTCAGAGACCGTAGAGCAGGATAGAAAAGATGTAGCCTCTGACAATCCTGATTTTCAATCTTCGGCTTATGTCATGACTGTAGAAGACCTTCTTTTTTTTTCATTTTGAAGAATTCTGTTGAAGCTTTCTCTATCCTTGTTTTTACTGCAGTGGTCATGTTCCTTCTCTCTACTGTGCTAAATAGCCAGCTTCTGGGGAAGCCCATCAAGAAGGGCAAAGCTTTCTCCTCACAAGTAATCTTCTTTGCTCCTGCCTTTTTTCTGCCCTATGTGTTCTTGGATCAGGTGCAGAAGGCAGTTCCTCTTCCTCATCATTGACTGGCTCCAGCTGCATGCTTTCTCCACCTGTAGCCTCAGGGCTGTCCTACTACAGCTGTGCTTCAACCAAATTCCTCTCAGATGGTTGCTTGGAGCCATTAACCAACTCCCTTCCAGATGTGCCTGGAACTGGTTCATCTTCCTCCAAGCTGACATCTGAAGAAATAACTGGGGAAGCATCCGGGGGAGTCATCGCACTACTCTTCCAACAAAAGATTCAGTGTGGCATACAAAACTTGTTCCATCAGAGCTTATTGCATTGTTCTACTCTTAGTCATGCTATCAAACTTCAAAATTAAAGGGTTAATTTACACGTTTTTAATACATGGTCATGTGGTGAGGCGACCTCACCTAAAATAGTTATTTTACTTGTAGTTAAAAATCTACTTTGTTTTGTTCATATGCACCCATTTTACACTCACAATTTTTTTTTGCCTTTCATCAGATAAGTCATCTAAAGCTGTTAGCCTACAATTCTCATGTTGAAATGAAATTGTAGAATTGCAGAACTTGATATTGAAAGGGGGGGGGGAAATGCTGTAATTCTTCAAAAAATCAGATGGACTGGTGATATTAAGGTGGGGAGAAGATGTTTTGTGTTTGGACTATTAAAACCTCCCTGGAAATCTTGGCAAAGGTTTTGAAATTTGAGATGTCTACTTGCTTTGCAAGCACACAAAACTTTATCTAGACTCTCAAAGTTTGAAGATTTGCACCGTGCTAAATGGCATTGCTAATATGCACAGAACAACAGAAAGAAAAGTTCTTTATTTTAACAAATAATCACTCCCTCCCACATAACGAAAAGAAATTTGTACTGAGAACAGATTGCATGCCACTAAATAGGAGCACTACAGGTTACTCTGTGAAAAATACTGTATTGTTCAAAATGATTCTTTCTACTTTGATAACCAGCAGATCAGAAAGAAACTAAGTTGAGAATATCTACCTAAGAATAACTAAAATTTACTTTAATTAGAAAGATGTTATTTATTCCTGAAACAGCCTGAACCTGATGCTTAAAATGTTAATTGGCCAGGTATAGTCTTACTAATCAGTAAATAATAGGAAAACATTGCATTAATTCCTGTTTTCTGGTGAGACTTCTACCATTTCCAGCACTGTGTGGTGCTTTTGAATTAACATTTTCTCCTAAGTTTCGAAATAAAACGGGGAAGTTCAAAATCTTACAGCACTTGGTTGTCAAAGTCAATCGTTGCTTGAACCGATTGGTGTTTCTTAGCTGGATCAGATAAAACAGGTGTTCTGTGGGAGAGAAAAAAATAGTTTCAAAAATTTACAGAGCAAAGAGACCTACAGTGGATATTGTGGGATAATTGGCAAGGGTGTATAGAGATAACCTCATTTAAGCCAGGGGGATAATCATGAACTCCAGAAAAAGCTTAGACCAGTCCAAGCTGCTCAAAAGATTACACACCCGGATCTGATGTCCAGACCCAGAATACGATTTTTGGGGTGGGAGGCAGAGCTTACATTTTGTTTTTCAGCAAATTACAATTAAATGCACAACCTTACTAGAATGTGACAAAATCAGGACTTTGCCTGATCTCGTCCAAGGAAGCGGAGGAGGTTTTCAATAAAACAAGAGCGGATTCAGGAAAAGAATGCCTTGAAAATAATTCTGCTGTTTTCGTAAACGCTGTAGTAATAATAAACCCTTTGTAGGAAAGCGTTTTGCTGATTTCTGACCCTGAGAAGAAGAAGAGGGCTTGTCTAACTTCGGTACGTGAAAAACCGAAACGGGATTGAGCTGATCGGGTTTCAGAAGTATCCAAATAACTTAGGTGGACTTTTCTACAAAATAGGTCAGTTAAATATGAAATTATTATCATCCACTGGCTAAGGTGAGAGTCAAGGTGTTTTGTGATCAAATTAGGGATCCATCTCAATCTAGGTTAGGGGTGGGCTTCAAAAACTTCAGCAACAGGTTCTCTGCCCCCCAGTTCTGGATGGCCTCCCTCCCTCCCGGCTCTGGATGTTCTCTGGAGGCTGGAAAAGGGCCCATTTCCAGCCTCCCCCAAACTTCCCGGAGGCCTGTTTTTCTCCCCCCCACCATCCTCCACATGTGCCCTGCACTTACCTGCATAAACAACAGGCCGCATCAAGACTCCTGGGAGGGGAGGGGAGGGGTGGGCAAAGCCATCCAGGAGTGGGATTTGGGGGTTCAGTGAACCCCACAGTATCTTCGCTAAGGGTCTGCCTGAACCCCTGCAAACCCCCAGCAGCCGACCCCTGACCTAGATGATCTCACTGCCTCCCTAGATATTATGATTGGGGCAATGAATGGTGGCTTGATTCCAAGGGTATCTGTGGAAAAACCTCTCTAGCTCTAAATGTGACACATATTATCCACCCCTTCCTTTCACGGTACATCATCTACATGTTGAAAGGTGACACCACTATTTTTGGTCCGATATCCATGCTTTTAGCCTTTGGAACAAAACAGAGCTCCGTAGAAATAGATCAGCAAGAACTTTGGGAAAGTTAGATCTATCTGTATATCTACAAAGTACACATTGGATTCAATTTAGAGCCCTGGTGGCACAGTGGTTAGAATGCAGTATTGCAGGCTAACTCACTGCTCACTGCCAGGAGTTCGATCCTGACCAGGTCAAGGTTGACTCAGCCTTCCATCTTTCTGAGGTCAGTGAAATAAAGACCCAGCTTGTTGGAGGAAATAGGCTGACTCTGTAAACCACTTAGAGAGGACTGCAAAGCACTGTGAAGTGGCAGATAAGTTCTATTGCTTTTTGACTTAAATTTCAGACAAATTTAATGTACATTTGAATAAGCAGTCTCGGTAAAGGATTCAAATTAATGTTGCAACAATGCAATTTGCCCATGGAGATAAACTACATTTATACAGCATTCAAAGGAGACAATTAAAAAAAACACACAAAAAACCTAGTTGATTTATGAAATGTCTGTAAGAAAAAAACCCAAGCTCAGAGACAACAAAGAATCCCACAGTTCAGCCCTGAACTACAAATATTCTCTTCTATCAGTGTAATTAAAAATGCTAAGAAGGAAACAAAAAGACCAGAACACATCATTTCCAGGAACCAACACCTAGATAAACGTGGATTAACACCAGACAAACTATCAAGCAGAAAGCAATACCCTTATCAAGGAACTACAAGGAGAAAAAACAAACTTATATTATTAGCAATATTAATAGGGCTAACGCCATCGGCAGAAGGACTTTTTCACTTTAAAATATGACACCGAATTTGAGAAAGATGTTGAGAAGAGTGATGTTGGGGTTAAGGAGATTTTTGTATACCCAAAGAAGACCTTTGATTAGAGATTGCAGAGGGCTAATCCACAAATCTATCTGAAGCAGTGTTCCTTGAGCTTGGCAATTCTAAGATGGGTGGCATTCAACTCCCAGAATTCACCAGACAGACTTGGCTGAAAAAAAAAAAAGGCATGAAGAATTGTTGCCTGAGGAAGTTAAAGTCCCTCCATCTTTAAGCTGCCAAGCTTGAGAAATGCTGATCTCAGATGGCATTGTAGAATCTATTGATGCTTTGCAGTCCATCATCTCACAAAAGATCACACAAAATATCTGTTTGGCCTTACGTTTGCAACTGCAGAGTCTCAAAACCAGCCTTTCTGAAACTTTATTAAAAAAAAAAAAATCTGTCTCTCCCAAGTGTACACACAGAAATTGTCAAAGTTGAAGTGACACCAATCTTGCACAGGTTAATTTATATCTGGGAGGAAAGAGCGACAAAGCAGGCCCTTAATTTCCAAGGGAAGTAATGACTTGCTGCTATGGAAACATGATATATCCTCCTTGATAGGTAGAAAATGAGCCCATGTCACCAAAGGAAATGTCACAACAATAAGAGAAATCCTATGATAATTTCAAATAACATAGAAGAAGGTGGAGATGAAGTCACAAGTTATTTAAATATAACGATGAAAAATGAGGGTAATTAAAGAGCTTTGAGAACAGGTAGTAAGGTGCATCAAAAAAAAACAACAGGCTGCAGATAGCAACTCTGCCTATACTCACCCAGGTGGATGATAGCAGCTACTCACCCATGCAAAAGACAAGTGGTACTTTAAGTAGCAGGGAATATATATATATATATATATGTTCCTAAAGATGAACCTGACAGATTTCACATATATGACCGTTGGTAAACATGTTTGGATACATTGTGTTGACATTTGCTCAGAAGACATGCATATATATACATATAGCATCTATTTACTGCGGAGATTCCAGTAATTTTATGACATTGACAAATTAGCTGTGCCATTTCCTCAAAGCAGGTGTCACCTTATGCCAGGTAAAATATTAAGCTTCAAACGACATCTTCCTTCCAGGAGAAGTCACCAACCCAAAAAAAGACTTGATATATTTTATTTTGATTCTGTTTATTTTTGTTATTTTTTTTCCTGTAGACTCTCAATCCCTATTTGACCCCATCTTTCTCTATTTCTAAAATATGTCATCAATTATTTCAATATAGGGGTTTTTTTTTGTGCACCTGTCTTTCAGGTGGTATATTGTTGTTTCAAAAGCACTGTGGAAAAAAAAACACAACCAAAACTACTGTAGTCTTAAACTAATTAAAGGCCAACAAAAGAGGAACTCAGATGCTAACAATTTCTGAGACCAAATAAATAGTCCACCTGAACAAAATACTCTGGTTCACTATATAAAGAGAACAGCTTGGGGCAGTCTTGTTCAGAAAAGTAATATTTTACTCTTGGGGGTATTAAAAACAAATGAAAAAGTCAGTTCTTCACTCCTGACAACTGATTTTACAGTTTACCTTTATAGTTTTTGTTACGGTTGTGATAAAAATTGGATTGTATGAAATCAGCGTAAAGTCAATTAACAACTTATCAGCGATGACAAGTTTTTTTTCCCCCTAGTGAATAAGGCAATGATGACTTGTAGGTGAAAATATTTCAGAGCTGGCATCTCTTACAAATTAGGGATATACAGTATTATTTTTTAAGACAGGAAACAATAAACAAAACAAACAGTGGCATTTTATCCCAGGCCTTTGAATATTAACTTTGGAAGCTATATTATCAGTCTATGTACTTCAGTTATAAAACTATAGGTAGTAGTGTATTTTATTATTCAGTGCGCCTGAGTTTCTAAAGTTGACAATATCCATCTTCCTTTTTAAGTAGCCTCTGTATTAAAAAGGCTTTCCTAGTCCAGGGATGCTGGCCTTTCTAAAAAAAAATATTATGTTGGTAAAATGCTTTCCCCAACCCCCCTCTCTATCTAATATTTGGTGTGTTGCTATGTACTGTGCAGTTAAATATAGTAAGATTCATACTCCTGGATTAGTTCAATCAAAAGCTCGGGTGTTTTCCCCCTGTCCAATCTCCTTTTCTTTTTTTTCCTAATAAAGAGGACTAAAAATATGGAAATTCCCCACTGTTTCATCATTTATTAAATTGCTATTTTTAGAGAGAGGGAATGAGCACTCATTTAAAATAAACAAGGATTACAAAAACACCTGAACAATGTATAAAACCTTATAGTTTAACTTTACATATGCATCGTCTATATAAAGAACAACTAAGGGTGACTTTTCCAATATTTGAGGGGTTCCTACAAAGATGAAGGAGTCAACCTATTTTCCAAAGCAGCAAAAGGCAAGACGAGAAACAATGGATGGACACTAATCAAGGACATATGCAACCTAGAACTAAAGAGAAGTTTCTTAATGGACACAGCAATCAACCAATAATACTGCAGGCTACTTCTGTTGACTCAGCTTTCCATCCTTCCGAGGTGGGTAAAATGAGGACCCAAATTTTGGGGGGCAAGAGGCTGACTCTGTAGATGACTTAGAGAGGGCTGTAAAGCACTGTAAAGTGGCACATACGTCTAAGTACTATTGCTGCTGCTATTGCCTTCAGAAGTTGTGGGTGCTCCATCACTGGATTAGAAGACCTCCAAGGTTCCTTCCAGCTCTATTATTCTATGTTCTTCAAAAAAAAAAACCCCAGAAAAAAAAGTACTTTCAGTAATGCTGTATTGAAGCCAGCAAATAAATACTGTAAAGTTGTTATGATATTGATGACTTATTAGGACCCATGCTTCTTCTCTCACCATTACGAAAATGTTACGAGTGCCTACAAGTTTAGGATCTGAATGACATTTGAGTTCCAACACCTATTGAAATTTAATCTAACAGGAAATGCAGTAATCTTCTTCAAATAACATATCTGTGGAAAGTTTTAACCTTTACCCTCTTCACCTTTAATCCATCTTTGACAGTGAGATGAACATTTCAACATACTGGCTAAGAGAGCTGAAGAATGTAGGGCAAGCAAAACAGCTACATTTACCATCTGATCCAATACCATGTTTTCCTGAAAATAAGATCCTGTCTTAATATTATTATTATTATTTGCCACCAAAAAGGGCACCAGGTCTTATTTTCAGGGGATGTCATCCACTGACTAACCTCACTTGTGTGCATTGCCCCCAACCTCCTTTTGGCTGTAACAGGCCTTCAGGAACTTCTTCTGTGGCTGGCAAGGCTTTCCTGAAGGCCTCTGCAGCTGATAACAGAGCTCTGGATTGATTGTGGCTGCAACACCTGCCTTGCCAGCCTTGTTGGCTGAGAAAAAATGGGCCGACAAGGCAGGTGTCGGGGTGTGCGAGGCCTGGCTACAACTGTCCAAAGGTAAGTTGTAGGGCAGCTCCATCCCCCCACCCCCACACTAGCTTAATTTTTACCCATCCACTCTGGAGTGGGTGGGATCTCAATTAGGGCTTATTTGGGGGGGTAGGGCTTACATTGGGCACACATGTAAAAAATCAAGCTAGGGCTTACTTTCAGGATAGGTTTTATTTTCAGGGAAACGGTACCTTCTTAACTAGACATTAGCATAGAGGATGGATAAGAGGTAAGACTTTTACCATTTATCCTCTTGTTATTATTCTACTATTGAATTCATAAGGAAGGAGAAGAGGAGGAAATGGTGGATTTAGATTTTTTGTTTTGTTTTGTTTCTGAGGAAGGGTGGCTGAAATAGTTGAAATCACGGCAGATGCCTAAGGAAAAAAAAACAAGCCACAAATTCTCCATAATTGTTATTTTGGACAATTTCCAAATTAATCCAAAGCAAATCCCAGAAAGTTGGTCCTTTACTGCTTCTTAGCAAATAGATCAATAACTTGAAAACAAATGGATGGAAGCAACATAGGAGTCCCTGCTGATAAAATGTGGGTTTGCAGGCCAAAAGCTCTGCATTCAATACTTGGTAACACTAAGAAATTCCTAGACGGAAATCAGTCATGAATGATTTCACGGATTCCTGCTGTGCCTTTATAAAATACCATATTTTTACATTATTCTTCTCCCCTGCCCTAAAAGTATACAAAACCTGAGATATACAAGTCGGTTTTAATTTACCACATGTCCTTATCAATTTCCCTCTCTTTTACGTGACAAAGGCCATAATAGCAGGCTTCCAACATTTGAAGGGCTGCCACAAGGATGAAGGGATCAACCTATTCTCCAAAGCATCTGAAGGCAGGACAAGAAGCAATGGATGGAAACTAATCAAGGAGAGAAGCAACTAAGGAGAAATTTCCTGACAGTGAGAACGGTTAATCAGTGTAACAATTTGCCTCCACAAATTGCAAATGTTCCAACACTGGAAGTTTTTAAGAAGAGATTGGATTTGTCTGAAATGGTGTAGGAGGAAGGTTTCCTGATTGAGCAGGGGGTTGGACCAGAAGACCTCCAAGGTCCCTTCCAACTCTGTTATTCTATGTTCTAATTCCTCACCATATTTTAATCAGAGTTATGCCAACAGTTTGGGTTCTGGAAACAAGTTTACTTTTTCCTGCCAAACTGTACAAATTTTATATTGCTCCCTCAATTCATTTTGGAAAGGTGCATTTCACATTCCCTTTAACAGTCATGAAAAGATTCCTGGTGAAGATGGATGTATTTTGAAAAGGGCATAAGTAGTACATGCCATTGAGTGTTCCTCAGTGAAACAGTGTCCTCAAAACTGGTTTTCCCCTAATTATTTATTTTTTTAAAAGAGACATGACATGTAATAATGGACCAACCAACCAACAGGAAGCCATAATCAACCAGGCACCACATAAATATGTTGCATAAAGTAGCCCAAAGCACACCTTCTGCTAGAGAAAAGTTCCCTGAAGATGGGTACCACCACAAGTCTGAAAACTCAGAAGACTAAACCTTGAGTCCCAGTGACCAACCCAGATTAGATCCTAAAACATTATCCCAGGACGTGTATATTTGCCCTCATTCATGAGACATGACAGTATACTTGCGAATGAGCAAGGTGTTAAGTTCCTTTGTGAGAAAAGTTTTATGAAAAGGTGAGCTAAAAGAACAAACTTTTCCCTCTAGCCAAGATGAAATCCACCAACATTTATATTGGCAGTGGTATTGGCATTTGTTCCATTTCCATCAAGAACGGCTCTTTCTGGAACATTCTCCCACATCTTCTCATTTTTAGGAGATTCTTCTTTCCATGAATGTTCTACTCTTTGTTGGCTCAAAGTCTTGTTGGACAGAAGTCCAGAAGGAGAACTTCAGAAGCACTCCAAGTAAGCAGTGAGCAAGTTCCTTTCATTTTTATTTCCAGAATTTCTCCATCTATCTTTAGTCACGCTAGCTGCCAATGAAAAAGGAAAGAAGATTACTTAAATGTCCTATTATATTCAATTACAGAAGGAAAGAAGCAAGAGGCACGCCATAAAGTTCTCCATCCCAATCAAAAAAAAAATAACAAACTCAGATCTTCTTCGACCTTGTGACATTACCCTTCATTATACAATTAAAAAAAAAGTTTCTATTCTCGTCTGTGTTTTGTCAAGGCTGCAGATGATTTTTTTTTTAAAGAAAAGCCTGCCTGAGAAAGAGAATTAGGTATATCTGATCGAGTTTTTAGATCCTGGCTGCCAGAGGGCCCTGTCATGTGCAACGCAAATTGAAGGCAGGAGAAGATGCCAATGTGTTATGTCTTTGACAATAGCTTCTTTAAAAATGAATGCTTTCTTTTGTGCCCTTGTCAGTCCCAAAGCACCCGTCCTCGTCATCTCTGGCCTAGCCTAACCTACATTCCTCAAAACTCTTGACTTTTTTTTCAAGTTTCTCGGGATGTGAAAAGAAAGGAAAGGAAAGGAAAGGAAAGGAAAAGAAAAGAAAAGAAAAGAAAAGAAAAGAAAAGAAAAGAAAAGAAAAAGAAAGATGCCTGAGAAACAGATAGTACAATCAACAACCTGTCTAAACTCTTGAGTGAAATTAATTTCACCGAACGCATCCAAAGCCAACAAAAATGTGTATTTAAATATGCAGCTGTGTATTCCAACATCTTTAGTAAGTCGTGCAATTCTTTGCAGCTTTATTCCATCTCTTCTAACTCTTTCTACCTTTCCATCTTCCTTTTTTTTTTTCCTCCACTGTGCGATATACATAGCAAATTTCATTTCTGCAATAGACACAGAAGCTCAAGTTTTCCCTTTGTAGCTTTTAAATATGCAGCTTGCTGAAAAGTTTGATAATGGCACTCTATGAAGTATCAACCAAACAATGTCACATCCTTTAAGAGGACCTGTGCCAAGGAATAGATTTGTGTGACTAACACACACACACGCACACGCACACGCACAATTTGTATTGGAGTGCCTGAATTGTGACTGAATGTTCACCAAATCCACAGGTAACAATTATTCAACCAAACTGAGGGTTGATACAGCTAATAATAAACTATAGGCTGGTACCATTCTGTGCAGATCAAAGAGAGCAAAGAAACCACATACTCCAGAAAGAATCACAGCAGTAAAGTTAACATTAATTAAAAGGACATTAACGTTGCCTTAAGACAAAGATGAACAGCTGCGTCAACTTTGCCCAGTAGTAGGCAGACTATGCAAAGAGAGAGAGAGAGGGCTGACACAGCAAGTGTCACCACATACAATCCAGAGCCCTGAATACATAAATTATTTGGGAGGCCAGATAAATTTTATGCATGAACCTTCTCCTTCAGGATCTAAAACCATTGATTGAGGGTGCAGTAGCTGATTTTTTTTGAGTTGCTGCAATGAAAGCAAGAAAATAATTGCTCAGAGATGTATTTATCTTCGTTTTACAATCCTATTTGGTTAGACGTGTCTTAAATGTAGGGGGCTGTATACCATATGGAGAATCCCTCTTGTGAGGAAGATGGGGGGATTTTAAAAATGTGATCAGTTTTAATGCCATCCTGATGCCATCCTCTGATGCCATCCTGGAAATACAGCGCAGGCAAGCCAACATTTTACAATTTCATAACCATCATGGGAAAACGAGGCCCAAAAAAATATAATCATATTGTGAACCACTACAATTGTTATTTCTTCTTCTTGCGGTTGTCAACACTCTGCATCCATTCAAGAGCCTTATTGTTAAGAGGAGAGGAGAGGAGAGGAGAGGAGAGGAGAGGAGAGAAGGGAAGGAAAGGAAAGGAAAGGAAAGGAAAGATTAATTCAGAAACAAAAGCATGGCTGACTGAAATCCAGACTAAGAGTTACACACTAAAAAGCTCTCTGCTTCAATGAATCTGTCAGTTGGCTTTTTGCCAAATTATTTTTTTTGTAAAATCAAATTCTTTCAGCAAAAAGTATATATCATGTCTCCAGTATTTATTTATTTATTTAAAAAAGGTCTCTTTTAGTTTTTTTCTCTGACCAAACTGGTCAGCTTTGCCTTTTCCACAAATTCTGTCCATTTTATAATCTGATCTTCCACTGTGGATATTTCATTATTCCTCCATCTTTGTGTATGCAGTAATCTCACCACAGTTACCACATACAAGAGTAATTTCCCATATTTCTTTTTTAGTTCAATGTACCCAATAAAAGCAGTCCTGGTTTCATTGTAATGTTAATCTGCAATACCTTTCTGCAACATTGCATGGATTTTCTTTATATGATCTTTTCTTTTTAGTGCCTTTTGACATTTCCAACACTTTTTAATATTACTATACCCATTTTATATAACTTAGCCCATGTCATATACCGTGGTCACATAATTTTGTAAAAGTTTTCTCACAAATTATGACCCAATGTAAATTTAATTTAATTCCACATATTTCCTGTATATCCGTTTTTATTTTATAACCAAAGTTTGCAGCCTGGTCTGTTTTAAAACAAAGAGCATAAAACTCAAATGTCTTTTACAGCCCACAAAAACTCTACAAAATATTATGATCCTATCTTGGGTACAATTGAGAAAGAAAGAAAGAAAGAAAGAAAGAAAGAAAGAAAGAAAGAAAGAAAGAAAGAAAGAAAGAAAGAAAGAAAGAAGAATATTAGAGGACTTTCTAGTCATCAAAAGTTACCCACTCATTCTAGATAAATGTCTTGCTTCTCATAAATTTGAACACAGGTATGGATTATTTGAAAGGCTCTTACTATTAATCTATTTTTGAATGAGCTGCTGGCTTATAACTCAAGCACATAACCCCCCAAAGAATTAAATGCACATAAAACTACCTGTTACCTGCAGGCAAAATCTTATTTTCTTTGCAACTTTGATACTGTCAGAACAAATTTATTTGCATTAAAACATTAGAATTACACGTTTGCTGGCTCTTAATTCTAGTTAAAAACACAATAAAATTACTATTATTGTTGCTGTTGCTGTTGTTATCATTATCATTATCGTTATTATAAAATCCCAATTCTTTGAGCAGATTTCCAGGAGGATAGAAATGCAACTATTATTCTTGAAAGCAGAGAAAGAAGAGAATTCTAGTTTAAACTAGTTTGTTCTCGAGATGTTTCAGATATACAGTAGAGTGGTGATTTCCCAAACTGTAAGGTTTACACAATTCTAATGAGAAAAGTTGCAAAGCCATTAGCCCGGTGTATATTTGTTGTGTTCATTGAGGACAAAATAGCTTTATCTGGCCTTTTGGAACTGAACCAAATGTGTCAACCTAACCTGTAAAGAATGCAAACGTGAGTTTGTTCTTGCTTTTTATTTTTCTTTTCTCGTTAATTTTATGCCGCTAAGATAAAGATAGAATTGTACCGCTGGAAAGAACAAAGGGGAAAAAAAAAACATATTTACTGCTGTGGAAGCTCCCTGCTACACGAAGATTAGAACAGAAATGGGAACATCTTCTCTACTTGCAATAAATTAACAAGCCTGTTTTCTGGCAAAACAAATATCATGGTTAAGGATATGACCCACAATATTGAATCCTGTGAAAATCTTTGCTTCGTTCTAAAGTCTAAAGTGGGTGGCCTCCAGGAGATATTAAACGCCGATCTTCTTAACCACATTTCTGAATTATTGCGATAATGTTTATGAAAATTTGTTAGCACTTCGAACAAGCGTTATTAGTGCAACCTCTACTGCTCTAGCAACGACATTCCTGTAGTTGTTGCCAAAACGTACTCTCAACAAGATATTAAAAAAAAAAAATACTTATAGGGGAGATTTAAAAATAATAAAAAGGAAGAAAAGAAACACGGTTGTGTTGTTTCTATCGTGTGCTTGTTGCAAGTTTAATTTACATATGGTTGGAATCCAAGGATTTTCATTTCGTAGCATCGATTCAGACTTTACCAGTCCAAGCAGGGTAGAATTTGAATAGTCTGACCAGAAAAAAATATCAAGTCGTAACCTGCTAGATCAACAGTGAAGTTCCTTGGTTATAAAAACCTAATGGATTATGATCATCATTGTTGTTCCACTAGAACATTGCATACAAATGACAATTCTGAGTTCTTTCACTTAGAGACTGTCTTCTAAAGGGACTCGGAGAGACACGCCTTCTCATTTTCAGCTCCTCCTTGAAATTCCTGGGACTCTACCCAGAGGTGGGCTGCTCTTGCTGTAGCAAGAGGTTCGCTGGTCATGTGCGCACACTTGCGTGCGTGCGAGCGAAGCGGAAGGCAGCTGATGAAGAAAGTGAGCGTGGAGCTCACCAGAGCAGCTGGGGGTGGCTGAAAGGTGAGTGATTTAATGATAGATTAAATTAAACTGAGCCTAGGTGACGCAGTGGTTAGAGTGTTGAACTGCAGGCCACTTCTGCTGATTCAATCTAGCGGTTCAAATCCCACTA
>JANHFL010004005.1:29628-42370 GCA_032468155.1 Oxyrhabdium leporinum | reverse complement strand
AATCGGGGGGGGGGGGGAGGGGAGGAGGAGGCATGGGAGTCGGGGTCAGCATCAGGGCAACCAAACAGTTCCGAGGGGGAAGAGGGAATGGAGCTAACAGAGGTGGAGGCAGAGCCTGGGCCATCCGTCAGCCCTCAGATGGAGAGTCAACAGCACCCAGGTCTGGAGGTGGCTGATGAGGAAGAGGAGGAACAACTGGGTCCAGTGCCTGACGTGTGAATGCGCAGAAGGCAGAGGAGAGGAGAGCAACGGAAAACCTGGGCTGATCCTGGGGAAGGAAGAGCCACTGCTGCTAGCAAAGCCCCACCCTACCTCTGGGGATAAAATGAAGGGGGCTGCGATGAATAGGTGTGGCAGACAACTATTCATCTTCCAGCTGGACGGACTTGTTCGCCCGTGAGAGAAACTTTTTGCCGGAGCTGCTAGCATTCCTAATAAAGGAATCTTTTGAGTTCATGTCAGAGGATTTGCCATGTTTGGGGAGCTGGGTCAGAAGTGGGTCAGTTGGGTCAGTTAAACTGACTTTCATCTATGTTATTTTACATATGTGGTGGCAACTCAATGCACGTCCTTTGGGAAATGATGCAAATTGCTATGAATGATGCAATTTATGGCATTTCTGTAATAACACTACTACACAAATGACATATATCATCACAAATGACATGAATTGTGATTTAGCAGACATCTGCAGACAACAAACACCCCATTCTCTCAACTGATTGATTAAATTGATGCTTCACTGCACATGGTTAGATGTTAAGTGTCGTTGAACATGATCAGATTAAATACCAATAGCAACCTGTATTCCATAAACTGTCATGGTAAATTCAGCTGAGCTATTTTGAAATAACTGGATATAGGGTTACAGATTGAAAGTAGATTTGTTGACTCTCGGATTTGCTCAGCATCTTCCATTACGATGTGATGTTGGGTTTTTTTGCCCCTTTCTGTTCCCATTTGAGGGAACGTTCTGGAATTCTATTTGAGTCAGGATTTCTGTTCGTGATAAATGACACTCATCTGTGAAAATATTTTCAGGGAGCCTGATATTTGTTATATTCTTCTTGTTTGAAATCTGAAAGTGCGCATGTGGAGGTCTGCACCCATTTTTATTTTCAACACAAGGTTGCAGACTAGGCTGCTCTAAGAGAGAGAGAGAAGAGAGACTGATGAGCCAAAGTAACACATTGATCTCCATGCCCAAGGAGCGGTAACTTACTCATACTCAAAATTAGATTACCCATTTTCCAGGATGTAGTTTTGTGCTCTAAACTCTGTATGCTACACATGGAACACGGCTCAAAGTTGTTGGGTTTTTTCCCCTCTTTTTTTTTGTCTACTGGGTTGCAAATACGTTTGCAAAAACTCTCTCACATAGATTCGAATTGCCTCAAGATTGCAAAGATGCCTGGGTGATGTTAACTTCAAGCAAAAGAAAAAAAGAAAAGAAAAAAAGAAAAAGAACGATTTTGGAGAATGTCGGGATCCTGCATTTGTTACTATATTTTATTTTCCATTAAACACGCTAGATCTGTCGAGCCTCCGCACCAATCTTTGTGGATACTGTTAGTCAGGCTTTTTCCCTTTCTCTTTCAAATTCAGAAACAGTCCCTTATTTTCCCTAAAATGTGTCCCTGTGCTGTAGTCTGTGTATGCAAACAACTAACTATTTCAATAATTGGCAATCTATATGCATAATTAGAATAAATAAAGCTTGAATCATAATGTTCATACTTTTCTTTTGCTGAGAAAGTACTGATTCATGCCTTTTTGTGAACGTACAGATGCTTCTCTGTGGAGATGTATGCTTCAAAATACAAACATTAAAAGTTTAAAGTCCCAATGGTTGCAGACTCTGGGTTTTTTTTTAATTGCTACTGTATTATTTTCAGTGCTTCCTTAATATTCCTTCTTTCTAGGTGGTATTTCTTGATTAGATATTCTTTGGTTTTCTTGCTCTTCAGTTTCTTTTCTTTCATCGATTCTAGATTATTTGCTTCCTATCTTGGTATGCTCATCTTATTTTTCCAGCCTGCTCTTCCATTTTGGCTGTTGTAGTTTTTTTTCTTATTTGTTGATTTTTCCTCCAATGTATTCAGTAACTGCAGCTATGCTGTACGTAAGTTGGCTTGAATCTTGCAGTGAGCAGGTGCTCATATTTGATGTTACAGCATTGGCATCCTTAAATACTTGTGCTAGCTCTTTCTTTGAAGCAAGCTTCAATGAGGACTGATAAACACAAAATTATAAATATTGCATCATCAAGACATGATCATTGTAACAACTGCAGCCAAAAACGTCCTGTAGTTGACAGGTAATGGATGGAAACTAATCAAGGAAAGAAACAACCGAGAACTAAGGAGAAAATTCCTAATGGTGAGAACAATTAACCAGTTGAATGGCTTGCTTTCGTAAGTTGTGGGTGGTCCATCTCTGGAGGCTTTTTAAAAAAGAACTGGACAACCATTTGACTGAAATGGTTATAGAATCTCCTGCTTGATCAATGGCTTTGACTAGAAGATCTCCAAGGTCCCTTCTAATTCTGTATTCTATTCTATTTTCTAAACTAGTTTCTCATGTCACCGGAGAGACATTGTTGGCCATTCCTCCAACATAAATTGCTTCAACCCAATAACATATGACTATCTTCTATGATTGCTGACTTCCAGTCTCTGATAATATTTAATAATATCTCCTTCTTCCCCTATAGAGTTTAAGAATGAATTCAGCCATTTCAAACATAGAATTTATTCTTCTTCATGCATTCTCTTGTAGATGTTTATCTTTGAAATCATGCTCTTACTGTATACAGTAAGATTCAGTTTGAATCACTGACCAGACAGAACAAATTGGTTTACAGATTAACAGAGTTGGAAGGGACCTTGTAGGTCATCTAGTCCAATCCCCTGCCCAAGAAGGAAAACCTACACCATTTCTGACAAATGGCAGTCCAATCTCTTCTTGAAAGTCTCAAGTGATAAAGCTCCCACAACGTCCAAAGGCAACCTGTTCCATTCTTGATTGTTTTCACTGTCAAAAAAATTCTCCTTATTTCCAGGTTAAATCTCTTCTTGTTCAGTTTGCATCCATTATTCCTTGTCTGGCCTTTGGGTGCTTTGGAAAATAGCTTGACCCCTTCCTCTCTGTGGCAGCCCCTCAGATATGTGAATGCTGCTATCATGTCTTATCAGGTCCTTCTCTTCACTAAACTAGCCAAGCCCAGTTCCTGTAACCATTCTTCATATGTTTTAGTCTCCAGTCCCCTAATCATCTTTTTCACTAAATCCAATCAGGATTTAGGTACAAAACCACTCATTTCATTTAATTAAGGTAAAGGTAAAGGAATGCCTGTGGATTTTACCCCCACTGAAGTGTTACCTATTAATCCACTCACATTTGAATGCTTTCAAACTTCTTGTTTGGCAGGAGCTGAAGCAAGGACAGGAGCTCAACCCATCATGTTGCACTTAGGTCTTGAACTTGGATTTCCATCTTTCCCGCTGACAAGCCCAGTGCTGATTTGATATTTGATTTAGAAGAGCAGTTGGATCAAATCACTTTCATGTCAAATTTTGGAAACAAATATTCTACCAGATTATAAAATGTTAGATATTTTGCATAAATTGAACTCAGAATACCTGAAAATCACCTAAATAATGTGACAGGTGTCGATTATATATTAATTGTCTTTCCCAGAACACATCTTTATTCTCAGCTTACATATTTAAAAGGTTGACCTTTAAGAACGAATTAAGAAAAGCAAATGCACTTAACTTGGTTTTATTGTGGGATGTAGTGTGCACACCCCAGTATTGTATGATTGACACAGAAAGAAATGTTAACTTGTACTATTCAGTGGGTGGTACATTGAGGCAAAGAACTTTCCTGTTAAAACCTTGCTAAAGAGTGGCATTAATTTATTAAGGGTTATATCATTATAAAAATGCATCGTGATTATAAACCACTTCCTAAGGATTAGCATTGGGAAATTGGATGTACCCTATAAGCTTTCAAATTAGTCAAAACAAAACATGACTTACGTATGAAAAATGGAAGGCATTTAAGGAAACAAAATACTGCCTTGCAGTAGATTTCCCAATCCTCTAATCTTCTCTCCACTTATTTTAATCGAAGAAGATTTTGTCATTAAGTTCGGCAGTTATTAGTAGCGTTAACAAAATCATTTGTCTTAGCTGCATTAACCAAATAATGGGATCATTCACCGGGCTACAAAAACAACATTAGAAGAGGCAGGGATTGAGAAAATAAAGATTTTGAGGCAGGAGATATAACTATGAGAAAGCAACATTAAAGTTTGACACTTGAAGATCTGTAGACTGATGGATCCACTGAAGGTTGGATTTGCATGCATGTTCCTGCTTCTAACATATTTTTAACTCCTGCATGCATAGGTTTAAATAACTACCGAAGGTGGAATGCTTACAATATATTGCTAGGTATTCTCAAAGAAATTCAAGAAAATGGCAGTAATTGCTCAATGTTAGGAAGAAGAACAACTTTTATTACTGAAATTGTAGCTGTGTGCCAGGCTCGATCACTTCAGACCTGGGAAATTTCTTCTGAACAGAAGATAAAGCTATGTCATTTTCAGCCATTCAGTCTTCTCCAACCCTTGGCCGCTCAACGGATCAGCAATCCCCATGCCCTTCTGTCTTCTTCAAATCCACCATGGTCATCCTGGTGTCCTCTTTTATAATGTCCAGCCAGTGGATCCTAGAACGGCCCCTACTCTTTTTTTTTTCTGCTGATCGCTCCTAGCATGATTGACATTTCGAGTGAATTGGTTCTCATGAGCTAACCAAATTATGGCAACCTCTGTTTAGTGATCTTGGTTTCAAGTGGCGTTTTCGGTGAGGTTTCAGTCTAGGACTTCTTTCATCTATGCACAACTTTAAAAAATTGATCAAGTTTTAGAGAGGCAGGGAGAGCATTTCAGCTTAGCCTTCCACAGAAAATGTTAACCTTCTGGAAACCAGATTATCTGTTCTTATTATTGTTAATAGCTCCTCGCACAATCAGCCAGATGTTTAGATTGAGTTGCCATTTTTATCTACCTATTGAGTCCTTCCCAGGGACCTGGCATAGGCAGATGCTGATGTTTGATGGTGTTCAAGGTACTGTCACGGGAGGGAAACTGTTCCAAGTAAAACATCATGATGATGATGATGATGATGATGATGATGATGATGATGATGATGATGATGATGATGATGATGATGATGATGATGATGAAGATGTGACTGGAAGTCATTCAAAATCCACGGTGACAGGTCTGTACAGGCAAAGCACAAATTCTCCACCTTAAGGAACATCGAAACGTTTATTCTGATTGCCTTCAAGCCTTATTCTAGCCTGCAGCCCCTGGATTCAAGGAGGAGATAATCAAGAATAATTTAGGAGGATGTCATCTGGCAGCCAAAGGACTAATTTTATGCAGACGGATCCTAGGTAGATTTGAAGGCCTCGACTAAAAGAAAGACATTGTTGGGATGCTGTGGGATATTGTCGTTTGTGGGGTGGGGGTGGGGGGAATACTTAGAAATCACCAAATGGAAACAGATAACATTTGATGCAGTTTGCCTACAGCTTGTTTGATTGCTGGATACCAGCCTTTCTACACAAATTGTGTTTCCCCTTCTCCCATTTCCCATTGCGTACATGGGTAAATGTACCAACAATTGATGCAATAGGTTTAACTAGGCCTAGAATGGTAGTCTCACTTATGGGAAGACAGAGAAGGATTTAAAAGGATTTAAACAAACAAACAAACACAGCTGATCTAGCTTATATGCTTGCCCTAAACCTGTTTATCAAATAAACCCAGTAAGTAAATTATAAAAACAAAATTATTTCTTTGGAAGTCTTTAGGCCAGTCATTTCCTGCCTGGTTCATTCTTTGCTTGCTTCAGTGGATTTTCATCTTGGCTTAGCTTTCAATTTCAACCCACACTTACTTTCCTAGAGCTTTGCACTAGCTTATTTTCAGTATTTTATCTTCTGACTTGTCCAGCTAGGAATGGATTATGGTGGTGTGGTTTTTTTTTCCGGATTCATAACACGTTTTGGACATGTTTATCCATAAACCTATTTCCACTTTAATCTGGTTTTCCTTCCCCCCCCTCCCCAAGCATTTCCTCTCTGTGTGTGTATTCCTCCAAATTACATATGTTCAAATATGTTTTATCTTAACCATATAGTTAAAGATACCTTGAAAAGATGTTTTGAATCAGAGATTCTGCAGAAATCGTCAGGAAGACTCTTTTGATTTGGTATTTTTACTCTGAGATACTGAAAATCCAGTGATAAGAATTCACAGAATTGCATTTTTAAAGTATCCTCATATTCATAATAACATTATCATGCTGGCTTTTCCTGGGCTTTAAATACTTTGTCTGTTATATATGCCTGTTTTATTCCTTCAGGAAATATAGGTGACCATTTTCTTTGCATACTTTACTATGTTAGATATGCTGCTTTGTTTTCATTGGTACCACCGATAAGCTACTTGGAAGAAATGTGTATGTGGCTCTAAATATTTGGGAGATTCATCTGAATCTCTTCATTCTGATATCTTCCACTGGGTTTCAACCTTACAATGTTCATTTTGCAGGACAGCAGCTTGAGGAAAATTGCGATTTGCAACAATTTAAAATGGAACATGTGTTGTGGTGACCCTGGTTGGTCAGCTGGATCTCCAAAGTGAAGTTAAAGGGATTTAAAGAAAGGAGAGAATCTTTAATTAATACAGAACTTGAAGATATGTATTAAAGTTCTAGAACAGAAACCCTGAAGATTTAAACGCTAATCATATCCATTTCCCTTTTGAAGTCCTACCTTGTGTACAAGAGAATATTGAGCACCACAATCTACTCCCTATTTGCATTTGGCCATCAAGCAACATGTTAATATTTACATGCATGAAGACCATCAAATATAAGCATCTTAGAGTTCCACCTTGACTGTTGGCCTTCTTTGAAACTTTTAAAAGCCTAATCAACCCTTCGCAGCCTTCACAACAACTATGTGTAAAAAGTCAGGACTATGCTTATCTAACTGAGAAATGGTGGTTTGAACATTTGCAATTAACTTTTACACAATAGTATGTACAAGCCATTTCTATAACAATAAATCTATCTAATTAACAGAAACAAAATCAATTTCATTTCCCCCCCTCCCCCGAATATTGTTGTGTAAAAGTAAAAAGTTGCAGTTGTAATGTTCTTATCTTCTACTGTGCTAAAGAGAGTTAGAAGTTGGTGCGTTTTTCTTCCCCCTTTCCCCTCACCATATGTATTTTCTTTTCCTTCCTTCTCCTCCTAGGTTTCCATTATCCCAAAGGTGCTTTTTCAGGAGGCAACTGGGCTTTGCTGTTTTTTTTTTTGAAGACATTTCGCTTCTCATCCAAGAAGCTTCTTCAACTCTGACAGGACAGTGGGGAATGGATCCTGTCAGAGCTGAAGAAGTTTCTTGGATGAGAAGCGAAATGTCTTCCAAGAAAAAAACAGCAAAGCCCAGTTGCCTCCTGAAAAAGCACCTTTGGGACAACAATGACCTGGATGACTGAGAATCTTCAAAGACTTTTAGTTTTCCATTACTTTTGTTTGAATTTCTCTTTGCATTTTATATTTTGATAAACCAATAAAATCATAATGATTTTTAAAAAAAGAATATTTAGAATTAACTGAGGATTTCTATCAGGAATATTAAGTAAAGAACAATACTTAAAAAAATAAAAATAAAATAAAATCCTAAACTGCTTGTGTTAGCATCTGAGCAATTAAAAGTAGGGTTAGGTAGAACTGCAAAATAATTAACAGATAAAATGCTCAGAATCAGAGAAGTCCTTCACCCAACCCAGATGAAAAAGACATGAATCCTCTCAATCTGAAGCTCCGGTTCTACTTTGAAAACCAGGATAAGAATTGTTCCTTTCAGTATGGACAACCAGCATCACCTCAATTAGACTACTGGAATGGCTAAATAAAATCAAAATCCAGGAAGGGGCAGGATGCCAGTAAGACAATGCAATCAGTCGGGTGAGATTCTTGTGAATAGGCTTGCAGCAATAAAAATGTAACTTTGATCAGCTCGTGGTATTGTTTTTGGTTCCTTGAGTCTGACATTAGACAAGGAAACATCTTCAAGAAAACAACCAATTTGTCATAGAGCACCAAGGAGTCCACACCATCTTTGTAACCATGATTTCTAACTGACTAGATTAACTGGAGGAGGGGGAAAAGTTCAAGAGAACAAAAAACAAATCAATTTCCCCTTCCCACCCACCCAAAACGAAATATTAGAGCGAAAGACATGAGGTGTCTCAAATCACTATCACTGACCCTTTGCATAGTAAGGCTACACATTGTGGGCTTTGCAACCATGCTTGATCTTTATATACTGTAGTTTTTTTTCTAATAAAGATAATCAAGACTCTAATGGAAATTAGTAAGACATAGTGACAATGGGAAATCTTAATAGGGAAGGAATACTCAATCCTGCTTTAGGATGAAACATTTCCCAGTTTTAACTGTCCATATTAGCAAGCAGATTAGGTGATTATGTGGCCACAGATATCTTATTAACATTACAATAAATGCACATAGTCCAAAAAGTAATTTGCTTTTAACAGTAAACATCTAGATATTGATTATACTGTAGCAGAAAAATAACTAACCATCAGAAGGCATATCAGGACTGTTGTACACTGGATTAATCAAAGAGAGTTCTATTAAAAAAAAAAACATTGTTTTATTGATGTACTGTTTCGTAGCTGCTCTACTGCAGTGAGACTATTTTATCTGCAAAAAAAATTGAAAGTCTCTGATATATCCATGATGGAGGAATGGTTAGTGAGGATGATGGAACTATCTACAATGAAAAAAAATAATAACTCGTTTGATTAGAGAAAGATCAACAGTTAGATTCATCAGTGTCTGAAAACCTTAATGGATATTTTTTTTTTGGCTGAAAAAAAGAGAACAATACACTTATGATTTATGGGTCTGAAGATTGCAGAACAAAACAGAATAAGAGAGTTGGAAAATCTTCTAATCCTACTCCCTGCTCAAGCGGAGACCCTATCGTATCACACAAATGATTGTTCGGTCTCTTCTTAAAAACCTCCAGTGATAGAGCACCCATAACTTCTGAAGGCAAGAAGCTCCTCTGGTTAATGGTTCTCACTGCCAAGAAGTTTGTCCTTCTTCTTTCCTTGCTTAGTGTCCATCTGTTGCTTCTTGTCCTGCCTTCAGGTGCCTTGGAGAATAGGATGACCCTCCCTCTTCTTTGTGGCAGTCCCTTAGATATTGGAACACTACTATGGAAAGAAGGAAGTTATGATGTAACTTTAGCAAGAGAGGGCAAAATATAAATGTGATGTGTGCAGAACTACTGTCAAGAAAGAGCTTTTTTAGATAAACGTTCTTTTTTATTTTCTTTTTCCATTTTCTTATCTTACTATATAGTGTTTCTTTTAATTATCTTTATTTTCTTATTATAACTTTTAACTTTAACTTTAACTTAACTAAAGCTCACAGTAAAATTGGTGGAGGTTTCTTTTAATGAGTTACAATTAAAGAAGAAAGCAATCGGTACTATTGTCAACGATAAGGGCGGGTTAAAAAGTGATAAAATCCACGAAGTTCAAGAATGTGACCTCTTCTCAGGAATATGCTTACAAACAGAATTTCTCATTATGAACCAAGGGTAATAATATTATTAATCCATAAACTCCATGACAAGACAACTTGAGCATAATACATTTAAGTAGTGAGATTTAGTCAAGTTAACAAATATTTTTGCCTTCTAAAGGCCATTAATTACTTTGCTGCAGGTGCTCTTTATGGAAAGAAAGGTTAAGTTTCAGTTGAATGTTTAGTGAAAGTAAAATACTGGTTATTTTTTTCCCCCCATTCAGAGCCCTGAAATCTGTCTCTGAAGCGTAAAGAACAGAGCTCGGTAGGGTTGTGCCTGCTTCAAAAATGATTTGGAAGAATTTTTTTTGGCACCTAAGAGAAGCAGGAACACAGCACCTTCTATTTTTGAAAAACCAAACCAAACCCATAATAGAAAACTTTTCTGGGTTCCATGCAAATCTGATTTAAAAAAAAATAATAAAAAAAATTGCTGCTTGGCTTTAAAGAGATGACTGGTTCATATGATTCCTAAAATAAGGACAGCTTCTTACAACTAGCAGGAAAACCTGAAATAATTGGGCTGCTGTCATGAATAGCAAAGAAGCTTTGCTCTCTGGAAACATCTAAAGCACTTCCAAATTGTTTGTGAAGCCGATGCGTGAATTCTGAAGCACAGTCGCTACAAGTCTAGATGGACTTCAGTGGGCGACCAACTCTTCAGGCTACAAAAAGATAGTAACACCTCCCCATAAACACACACCCTTTTATTACACAGCTTCTTACAATGGCATCTGCAAGACTCAACTGTCAAGCTGTAAGCGTAGGATGAAAGCCTTTGCTTTCCATTCTGCCTGAATAACTAAAAGTTTCTTTCCAGAGAACAAAGCTTATTTTAAGAGAAGGGGAGCGCTCGCCGTTTTTAACTCTGGATCCATGCAAGATACCCACGTACGCTCGTTTTGTACACACAACATCCCTTTGAAAAAGTGTCTGCTTGCAAGGCAGTTTGAATATTCAAGACTCAAGGACGGTTGCTTGTTCCGCTTCCTTGCATAGCTTTAAAAATTTTTTAAAAAAATTGCAAAGCTTTCACATTCTAATTGATTTTCCTACTCATCGTTTTGTCATCTGTGAGCCTCCCAGAGTCACCCTATTGGCTACATGCGTGGCATATAAATGTAATAAATAAATAATACATTGTAATTTTCCTACCTCTTAGCCTTATGTTCCCTGTTGTATGATTCTTCAAGTTATTGCAATTTTCTTCCAATTGCCACTTCTGTGTTGTCTTCAAAGGGAGCCCCAGGTAGAGGATACGGCAGAAGTCTAGTGTAGCACTGCTAACAATATGAATGATGGTCATTTAGATCTTCTCCCTCTAGTACAGTGGGAGATGCAGTGACTGAAGTTGATTAGATGTGTTTGATTTAGTTCCCTTTTCCATTAACTCATTTAAACTATTTTTTATCTATTTATCGAAGCACCCGAAGGCAGGACAAGAAGCAACAGATGGAAACTATCATCAAGGAGAGAAGCAAGCTAGAACTGAGGAGAAATCTCCTAACAGCAAGAACAATTAACCAGTGGAACAGCTTGCCTCCAGAATTTGGGAATGCTCCAATGCTCGGGGGTGGGGGGATTTAAGGAGAGACTTGTCTGGAATGGTGGGTGTGGGGTTTCTCCTACTTGAGCAGGAGATTGGATTAGAAGAGCACCAAGGTCTCTTTCAACTCTGTTATTCTGTCCTGTTCTGGTAAGGACATGGATGACGGCCATCAGATCTTCTCCCTCTGATATAGTGGGACTAAATTGACTGAAATTGATTGAATGTGTTTGATTTTCCATTAGCCCCTTTCTTTTTGTACATAACCTTGTGTTTGTTTGAAACATGATGAGTCTGTGTGGGAGTGGGTGGGCGTCCTTTGAAAACAATAATAATGACGTTCAATATTTTATATCTTCAGCAATCTTCTGTCTTCTGTTCAACACGGGTTAGAATCTTGAGCCCAAGTGAGGAACAATAATTATTATAGAAATCAATTGACGTATGCATTTGTGACCTAGGGTACCATGTCATGCCTCATCTTTCTGAGACGATCTCCATTGTATTGACAATATTTTCTTTCCTCCTCAAGAAGCAGTGCAAATCTCGGATTGTATGAGAAGTATTTTGCACCGCACCATGCTAATCAGAATGCTTTAGCTAACCTTTATTTTATATCTCAGTATTTTCTGCGCCTCCTCAAACAATATATATATATATAATTTATCTAAGAGGCAAGATGACATTTTAGTCTTTCTGGAGAAAAAAAAAATGAGACTGCTAGAAAAGAGGAAAGAGCATCATCTATTTTACTACACACACATAGACACGAAGTGGAAGGTGAGAAAGCCTTCTCTTAGTAAAGCAAATAATCTTCTCTTTCAATTATGAACAATGACAATCCTAACACAAAGTGTGTGTGTGTGCGTGTGTGCGTGTGTATGCACACACACACACGGATGCACCTATCAGAGAAAAGAAAAAATATTTCAGAAGCTCAGAAGAATAGAATCCATGGTGACTGAAAATCGGGCCCTGTATGGATTGCCATTTAGAAAGCAGATCCCCAAAGTAAACTCTAATTGGTCTTTGTAAACTTGAAATGTCACTTAAATATGAAATTTCTATTCCCAGGATTGGTTATACATATTTCATTCCATTTCTTTCTTACCCAGATAGAATACACAAAGCTTCTGGTACTAGTTATCTTCTTTGTAAGCTGGATATTCTCCTCTGCTTGACCTTCCAATTGAGCCATCTTTTCCTCCTCATCCTTTGCCCATTTGGCCATGAGACAAAAAAAAATGTTGGTAGGTTTTCTTAAACTTCCCACCTGAAAATTCAACAGTTTTGTTTTGTTCAATAATAAAATGGGATTTTTGGGGTGTGGGGTGTGGGTGGATGGGGGTTTGATCTTTTTTTAAAAAAAAATCTCTAAATGCTCATTTAGCAAAAGGGTGATGCATAAATTAGATAGATAGATAGATAGATAGATAGATAGATAGATAGATAGATAGATAGATAGATAGATAGATAGATA
>JANHFL010004004.1:87324-101818 GCA_032468155.1 Oxyrhabdium leporinum | reverse complement strand
TGTCTGTGTGTGTGTGTGTGTGTGTGTGTGTGTGTGTGTGTGTGTGTGTGCATGTATATATATGGAGTGTGTGTGTGTGTGTGTGTGTGTGTGTATATATGGAGTAAAGTGCACAGTCCCATTTCCAGCCTCCGGAAGGCCTCCAGAGCCTGGGGAAGGCCATTTTCACCCTCCGGGAGATTCATGGAAAGCCTCCAGAGCCCAGGGAGGGCAAAACCACATTCCCTACCGTGGTGCAAGAGGCCAAATAGGCCACATCTACCATGTCCACACCCACCCAGCAACCAGGTAGAGAACTGGTTGCTGACATTTTTGAAGCCCACCCCTGTGTAAGGGACCTTCTCAGTTGACCTACTTTGGAGTTTTGTTCCTGAAAATGCACCAATAATTCTTTCATCCTACAAGTCAGAATTTATATCACTGCATTAATGAGACCCCAGGGAAGAAGTTGGTAACCAAATAGAGTCCACAGGTTGCACACATCATTGTTCTGTAACCATTGGCTTGAAGATTATTGCAATTGCTTATTAAATTTCATTGCTTCATGGGGTGAATCCCCAAAAAAGTCAACTTGTTCGTTTTATATTTTGACCTGTCTAAGCCTTGGTATATGTTCTGTTCAGTATGGCAACATCTAAATTTGGCAGCTTTAAAATGTGTGCGCTTCAACTCCCAAAATTCATGCTGGTTGGGAAATTCTGGGAGATGAAATCTACACATCTTACAACTGCCAAGTTTGACCACTGGTTTATGGCTATGTAGTTCATCGATATTGATTGGTCAATAAAAACAGTCATGTTGTAATTGATATGATGATTCTGTCATAAATATGTGCACCTCCAATATTTAGCAGAAGTTGCTCATGGCAGGATATTTTAAGGTGTGTTTTAATCAAAGGGAGAGATATAATATTTTGATTGCTTCAAGAAAAAAAGTTTTAATAATTTTTACAAAGGTACAGGGAGAGATAAATCATTTGTCATATAATTAACTCAAAATTACAATGGCAATAAAGGTACAGTTAAATTCTTATTGACACATTAAAATTTTAGGGAAATGTTAATATATTTAATTGGCATTTAACAAGATAGCTGGAGCTAGTTAATTAAATATCAATTTACATACTTAATAAATGCCAGCATGTTTAACAATTGTGTCCACAGCAAAAGGCTTATCTATGAATAGATCTCCTTGCTCTTATTTTCATTTAAACTACTGTCACCAATGTGATCGCCAAATTGTAATCTGTGAAGGCTTCTAAAACAAAAGCTGCAATTTCTTGTGCACTGGTATATTCTTATTCTAAATATGCACGTGATACACAGGCATTTTGATACAGCAAAGGAAATTATATATACCATGCTTTATGTGTTCGATTGAGGTTTTAGAATAAGCTTTGTAGCATTTTTACTTGTTCTTTATTATCTGGGTATAAAAATATACTTATTAATCCAACTCATAGTGTTCTTAGTGGTAGCATTGGATATTTCTGGCTGTAGGAATATGAATTCCTTTTTTAATAAGCATAACAATCTCTCTGCTTGCCTCAGCCTTGTTGTTGTTTTTTTCTTATGAGACATTATAAGAGAACATAAAAGACAATGCAATCTTTGAAACCAAGAAAGCCCCCAGAGCAGATCAATTTCTTACTGAATAGTGTAGAATGTTTATTGCCTCACTGGTACTTATATTGTTGGAGGTCCATAATCAATAATTTATTCTTTATATATTTCCTTTAATATTTTTATGATGTTTATATCACAATAATATTAAAAACCAAGAAAGATTCCATATGCTATAGACTGATATATTTGCTTAACAGTACCCTAAAATATCAACATCATCACTAGCTAGAAAGTGATTGAAAATAATACCATCAGAATTATACCTATCGTAATCTGGCATTTGACAACATTTGCCTAATGGTTGATAATATGGATATAGCTGACAGATAAAGTAGAATGAGCTATTCCAATTTTGTTGGATGCTGAATATAATATGGACCGAATTTATGAAGTGTATTTTAAAAAGTTACAGGCTTCCATTATCTTTTGTTTGGTGAATTAAAATTTGATATCTTTATCTTATGACCAGAGTTATTGCAAATGGATTTCTCTCAACCCATTAAATGATATTGTGGCACTTAATAAGGATGTCTCTTGTCTGCCGTAAACCAATGATATTATGTCCATTATTGATAATTATGGAATGTCATTACTACAGCTTATTGAAGTTATATAGCTATATGGTTTATATTGCACTTATGCTATTAATTGCAGTGAATTTAACTTGTTGAAATATCAATCTATAAATTATTTTATTATTTTATTCATTTTATTCATCAAATCTCTTGGGGTTTGAGATGAAATAGGATTTACAATTTGTACAGATAGTATAAAATGCCTTGGTCTACATAGTTCTCAAGTATATAACAATAAGTAGAATTAAACATATTCAAATATATAGATACAATTTTAATAGATATAACAAAATGATTAAAAGTTCCATTAAGTATCTGGGATAAAATTGTTACTAAAATGAGTATTATATCAAGATTAATTATATTTTAAGAGGGATTCCAATCTTAGTTCCTATTAGATATTTCATCTAGCTAGAAAAATTAGTGAGAACATTTATGTGACAAGCAACTAGAATATCTTTGGCTAAATTGTACTTATCTTCTGAAGACAACAGCTCTAAACCAGAAGGTTTTCAATCATATCGTTGGACTTTTATTTTAAAACACATATTGTTAAAGAGACATATTGAATGAGAGTCATTACAATTACTTTCCTCTTTGTATTAGAGAAATTGTTATCTTTATTTCCTACTTTGAATATCTAGCGATATTCAAAGTAGGAAATAAATAATGATGTTAATAACTCTTCCTATTTTTAATTTAACTTAAGGAGGTTCAGATATATGTTATTGTTCATAATTGTCCTAGATAGGTAGATAAAGCAATAATTGTTTATTGTACTACTCATAATACTACTCAGAAAAAATCACACATGAATTCAATAATCTTAGGAGGTAAAAGTAAGTAAGGGTATCCCCACAGGTTTTACCCCACTAGTCATGATCTATTCTAGGGAACAGTAGTCATCTCCATTTCCTAACAGAAATATATACCACTTCACAGTGCTTTACAGCCCTCTCTAAGCAGTTTACTGAGTCAACATATTGCATCCAATAATCTGGGTTCTTATTTTACTGAACTTGAAAGGATGGAAGGCTGAGTCAACATTGAACTATTGAAAATTGAACTGCCGAAATTTTGGCAGCTAGCAATCAAAATAATTATCCTGCAATACTGCATTCTAACCACTGTGTCACCAATCCTAATTTTATGAAACACTTCATTTTATCATTACATCCATTCAGTGATGGGATTCAAATTTATTAACAACCAGTTCTGTGGGGTGTTGGGTGAGGCTTGGTGGGCATGGCTAGGTGGGCGTGTGACTGGGTGGGCATGGGTAGGTGATCATGTGACTGGGTGGGCATGGCCAACTCGACATCACTTCTTTGCCCTAATGACTGTTTTAAGTATAAAAAAAGATATACCAAAAGATAGTTTATTATTTCATGCATTTAATGCTTAAATAAGAATAAAAAAGAGTCACACAGTCCCTGGACAGAGCAATTTACCAAAAGTTAAGTGAGTGGTGAAATTCAGAGGGGTGCTTCCGGGCCTGGATGCAGTGAGCTTCCCTCAACAGGGCGGCTCAAAATTAAATGGGGAAAGTGGCATATCACAGGAGGGAGACCCGCTCTAGACTTGCCCGTTTGCCCAAAGGGCCCGGGCTGCCTCGGGGACAACATCGCAATGCTTGGCCGACTTTTGGGCCCAGTTCTCAGCTGCTGCCCACTCACCCTCCTCTCTACCTCAGGTCTCGCATCTGGGGTGACTTGCCACTTCTGGGCGGCAGGTGAGCGACTTCCAGGGGCGAATACCATGCTGGGGTGCTGTGTACCTGGACCAGGTGATTTCTGTTGGCCTCCCTCCCAGAGCTAGGCCTGAAACACAGCCTCGCCTCACTGTTTCCTTCCCCCCTCAGCCCTTTGGCTGAGCATGGTGGGCCTCCTCCTCTGCTGTTGGCCTTACCTTCTCAGACCAAGTGAAAGAGTGGCCGCATGTGAGGCAGCTGGCAAGGGAGCGAAGGAAGGCTCACCAGGCAGAAATCAGCTGGGCCACATGGTTGAGGCACGTGAGGGAACCAGTCCAGAAAGCAGCAGCAGCTAAGCTGTGGGAGTGACTCTAGGATCGCCCAAGGCAGGTGAGGTGCAAAAAAGAGTGAGTGGGTGGGAGGGGCAGGGAGAGGCAGGAAGGGGAGGGGCGGGGCCAGTCAGTGCTGCGATTTGCCAGTTTTCTGAACTGCGCATAATCGTTATTACCCATTCTATAGAACCGGTCTGAACTGGCTGAATACCACCTGACTTTAACTCATGCACAAGAAAATATCATCTTTGTTACCCTAAATTTCACCTTACAAGCATTGGTCTGTAGTGTCATGAATTCATGGATGAAATATATTTTCAGTTGGAGGTCTTCAAAGCTCATAACTCAGGCATTGAGAAGAAATTTAAAAATGACAGAGAATTAAAGCATTTCTGAAAGTATACATTCTAGCAAAACACTTTGTCTTTTAAGTATATTAAAACCAGTTTAAAAGTTCAGCAATTAAGAGTTTTTATTTCTTCTATGCTCAGATAAGCATATAAATGAAACAATAGTAATAGCAATGAAAGCAACATTTAATACTTTATTGAACTCTTCATCCTGGCTGGGAAGTTAAGATGGATAGTTCATCAGCCTTCTTTCCAGGACCATGATTCTGAATATGTTATATATAAAAAATATTTTATAAAAGCCCAGTTCAAGATATTAAATATTCTATGCTCCAATGTAAACTAGAAACTCATGCCTAATTAAAGTCTTTGGTATAATTCCATATTACATTATTGAATTATTATCAGTATTAAGTATATTATTAATGTTGAGCATATCCTCAGTGACTCAGAGATAACCAATTATTACCCCATTCTAAAAATAAAAGGAAGAAAGCCGATTCTACAGGGTATCAATAAATTGTTTTTTTTTAAAAGCTACCACTAAGATTAATGTTTTATAGTTCTACTGCAATTGTTCTAGCCCTGCCTTAGTCACAAAACCAGTTGGGTAAGCTTCAGCTAGTCATTTTCTCCCAATTTTAGGAAAGAGGTAATGATACTTCTAAAAAAAAAAACCTTACCAAGAAAACTGGAGAGGCTTGTCCAGGCAGCCTCTAAGAATCAGACATGATTAAACAGAAGAAGAACAAAAGATAAACAAGCAATATTTAAGCTACTTGCAGATAAAACGTAGTTCTAAAGTTCTATCTCATTGAAAAATCCTGTTATTCATGATGTTCACTGATATGGAAGAGAACTTGGAATAAAAGTTCCATCTTTATAGTACTCCTCTACCATATAATCCTAGGACTAGCTCAGAAACAAATGCAGAAGAGCGCTGATCTATCACAGAGCAGCAATAACAGTAAAATAAGAAAGTGCTACTTCTATGTGTATCTTAGCCTGTTGTCTAGGTGTGCTACGTCTGTGATAACAGGCTGTGCTGATCAGCTTGCAGTGAACTTCCAAAGTCAAATGATAACTGGAGCCTTGGCATCGACATAGGCATATCCAGGACTTTTCAAGCTTTAACCCACACTGGTTTATCATTACATCTGCATAAATGACTTTTCATCCAACAGTCACAGAACTGTTGCAATCAATAAAAAATGAACACGATCATAAATAACAAATAAATAAAAGATAACACACCCTACTGATGAGCCACCAAGGCTATAACAGCTGAATTGCCTTCAAGCCAGGTGAAGGGCTTGAGCACCATCCTAGTCAGATTCAGGTTTGATTCTCCTCATCTCCACCTTTTGGGGAATGGTGTCCAATATCCAATTATAATTAAAAAGAGTGTAGCAAAGCAAACTGCTATTCTGTTTAAGATTATAGAGAGGGGCATATCTAAAGAAATTTATTTAAATGCTTATTTACATTAACGTTAATGTGAACAATTAACTGCTGGATGAGAACTACACTAACAGTAGTTATCTTAATTTAAACCAATGTAACAGAGAAAATATATTTGCTCCAGAAATGTAAATGCTATTATTTTATAATATATATGAAATTTTCTGTGAAGTCATTGGAACACTTCCTTATGCTAATCAAGATATTATGTACATTTTGAAATAATTATTTCAATGAAGGGAATGTCAGCTTAAAGAATTACCAGCTATGAAATTTTAAAACTCACATTATATGTGCTTCCTACTATACAAATTAATCATATGAAGAAAGTAGAAAATATAACAATTCCATTTCTAATGAGGCACATCTTAATACTGTAGTTGTTGTTGAGCATTGATTTAGGGTTACATAGCAAAGTTTTGCCTCTTTATAGAATTATTATAAAACAGCCTTTTCTTAAGTTGTTATAAGTATTAATAGGTTTTATTGTTTTGATACAGTGATATTTATTGACAATTATTGATATTCTACTATTTGGATAACATAGTGTTAAAAATAGAGAAAACGATATTCTATCAATACTAATTACAAATTAGGATGTAAAAACATAAAATTATTTGACTTTTTCATACTGAGTTGAGTATAACATTTAAAAAATTGCAGATTATATCAAACTACCAGTAGTTGCTGTATGTCAAAGGTTTACAAAAATAAGTTTGTACAATTTTTCCTTCAAATTATAACTTAGTGTAAGTGTAATTTTTATAGAATTAGTCCATAATTCTTCCATTCTTGTGTTGTAACAGTTTCCTTAAAATTTTGCATCTATTTTGTAATATAGTTTTTTGTTTGTTCTGTTTCATATCTAAGTAAAGTTTCCCCTGTCTAGCTGTGTCTGACTCTAGGGAGTAGTGGTCATCTCTGTTTCTTAGCCGAGGGACCCAATGTTGTCCAAAGATACTTCTGTGGTCATATGGCCAGCATGATTATATGCCAAGGGACACTGATAACTTTCCCACCAAAGTGGTACCTATTTACCTACCTGCATTTGCATGCTTTTGAACTTCTCGGAGGTGGGACAGATAACAGGAGCTCACCCTATTGCACGGCACTTGGGTCTCAAACATGGTTTGCCTGATTTCCAGCTGACAAGCTCAACATCTTTAACAGCTGAGCCATTGCACCCTCCCATTTCAGATCTATTTATTTCAGATCTGTTTCATATCTATTTATTTATTTCATATGTTTCATATCTATTTACTTATGCATTTATTTTATATTTATAAAATTTATTTGCTGCCCATCTCATGATTCAAGGATTGCGAGCATCTTACATGTAAAACTTTATATATAAATGCCCTAACGGATAGTGTCGATTTTGTAGGAGAATTTCAATTTTTGTTATTATCAATCTTTCCTTCTTGAGATCCGATTTAATGCTTCTAGCAATTTGTAGTAACGATGCTATAGTGAAGCCTTAATTGAGTAGCTCTTGCTGTATTTTTAATTTATTTGTGGAATCTAAATGAACCATATCTGCAAATGAACGCACTGCACATGGACCTGGACTTTATCAATGGCAACCTGAGGACAAATAGCAGTGATTTGACCCACTGAATTCAATAAAGTTGGAATTTCTGATCTTTCTGTTTAAGAGCCTCCTTCTTTGGATTTTTGCTGCCAATTCTTCCCCACTTTGAGGTTGCCAGTTTCTGTTCTGCTTCTATCATCACCCACTCCTTAACATGCAGCCATACTAGCCACAATGAGGTAGTATGTCTATAATGGGATGTCTGCCTGCAATTATGATCACTTGTTGATCCCTTCCCACCTACTAAAGATGATAGATAGATAGATAGATAGATAGATAGATAGATAGATAGATAGATAGATAGATAGATAGATAGATAGATAGAATGATATGAACTATTCCAACAGCAGTGTTGGTGGTAGCCACAGAGCCCTTCATTTCTGTTTTCCCCCAAAGCCATACTTCAATTCTATCTCATCTTCTACCCAACCTCCTTCAAACCTTTCCTCTTGCAATTCTCTATCCAATCCTCTCTTTTCCTCAGACATTCATGACCTCTTTTTCCCCATTCTTCCCTTCCCTTCTTTCAGTCTTATCTCAGCATAGTCTCTGGCTCTATCCTTTAGACTCTAAGAAGTTATATCAGCCTAGTAAACCCCCTACCTGATTCATGACCATGCCTTTCATGTTTTCTGTACTTATTTAACTTACCAACATGTTCCCTAACCAGTGAAGAGATTTGTTTGAGTTTGTGTGATATGCTAAACAGGCTATGTGATCAGGCTTATTATTAAGTGTGAATGCAAGCAATAAATGAATATGAACAATTTGAATTATCAAATCCAAGCATGGGGATCCAATCAAATAGGCTCAGGAAGAAACTCTATGAGGAGACTTTGTATAGTATATTAAAGGACAAGGACAAAAATTTGGGACATTCCCTTACTGTAATTTAAGAATTTCGGTAAATCAGTGAATTCTGAAATCTATTCCTTAATCTTTCCAATTTGGTGACTCCAGGATTGTGGAAATATAATTCTCATTATTAATAACCAGAACAATGATACTGGGAATTTAGGAAAGACAGCTGTAGATTCATAATAGCATGGCAGAATCAGTGACAAAATTGGCAAAAATGCAGCAATCTGGTTATCTACCATCTATCATCTGTCTGTCTGTCTGTCTGTCTGTCTGTCTGTCTGTCTGTCTGTCTATCTATCTGAACAGGTGACTCTGGGTAACATATATCATAAAAACATAAAACAATTAATATAATATGAAATAAATATAAATGGTAGTAGTATTTCATAGAAACATAGTAATGGTTCAGCAACATTGGAAAGGATTAGGTTTTGATATGGGAGACCCATAGTTAGAAGAAACATTTTATCATAAAACCAACTCTGCAGTAGAAATAGGAAATTGCAATGGTCCCTCAATGTCTAGTATGACGCCTCCAAGAACCTTGACATTGCATTGGAGAAACTGAGTAGAAAATAGACAACTTGAAAAGAATGGAAGTGTGAGGCTTCTGGGTGATAAGTTGAATAATTCAACTGTCTTAATCGCACAATGATCATCAAAGTAGAAAAACAAAGTATAGATAAAATACTTTGTACATAAATAAAAACTCAACTTGCACTATTGAATTTCAGTCAGTTTGCAACCATACATAGCATCATTTAGAACTTTTTTATTATTATTTTTTTTGGGGGGAAGGTGTTTAAAGAAGATGCTAAAGAGAGAAATGAGAAATCTACCTTGGATTTCTTCTTTCATCTTTAACATCGGTTCAAGCAAATTTTCAAAATGAAAATCAAAATGAAGTCAGAACAATCTGGTGGAAGTAGGTCAGAATAATTTTGCAGATTTTCAGAAAGTCTTTCTGGACTTTCCAGGGGAAGTTGTGGCTCACAATCCTTCAGCTCTGTCCAGCTTTGATATTCAAGAAATAAAAATAAGCAAGTCCTCCCCACAACACTGACATAAATCAACCACAGTCAAAATTAAATCAAAAGAAGCAGTTTTGCTTTAAAAAATTATGAGAACATTTGTATTTTTATGCCAGAAGTTTAACAAAGTTAATATTGTTTTTCTTTGCACATATATGTTGGGGAAACGTTGATTAAAAACTGAAGATGGGGGACCACAGGAGAATGACAGTTGCTGTTACAAATGAAACGTTCAATGGCTTTTTAACCCACGCCCACAAATTAATGAGTAAGAATTTCCAGAGAGAGAGAGATTCTAATGGAAATAAAGAATTTGAGAAGCACTGAAGGTTAATTGTCAATTATCTGGAGAATTATGCAAAATGAGAATAAAAATACTGTTTAAAATATAATTGTCATTTCCACATTTGTGCCTGAGTGTTGGATTGTACAATGCTAAATTGGTTTAGTTGCTGTTGTTAATGTTTAATTTTAGGAAGGATTTTTTTAAGGACACAATTATGGCACTGGAGTATGTTCAAGGATCAAAAGAAATGCCACTTATATAGAGAAATAATAATAATAATAATAAACCTTTGAAATAACTCCACCACCAGAGAATCAAACTGTTGGATTTTTTAAAAAAATAATGTACAAATTATAATGATATGTGATAGCCAATGTGGATTAAAAGAATAAAACAAATAAACTGGAAACAATGATCAAAGCATATTCTGAGCATAAAAATGAGCACTTTATGCCAAAGGGGAGCTAAATACACATTATGTCAGAACTAAAATATGTTTTCTTCACACATATATAAAATTAGCTAGTCATAACTTTTTATATTGAAAATTACCCTTAAGAGCAAAGAATAAGATGAGTTAAGGAACATTCCCCGTTCTCCCCATCCCTCATGCAAACAATCCATTTTCATTCTTTGGTGTCCTCTTTTCTTCTCCAGGAGATGTTTCTGTGCAATATTTGAGAGAGCATGGAACCATGTATTTAGCTTTGATCTGCAGCACCGACAAACAGAAGCACTGTATCTCAGGAAAGGGCCTACTAGTTTATACAGTTGCCCAGCTACTATATTTGTGCTCTTACATCTCTGAAGCACTTCTGAGAAATGAAATTTGAAGCCCGACAGGAGTCATCATCGTCTACCATCAGCAACTGATGCAAAGTAAATATTCTCAAATGTAAGCTGGCAATTGAGTTGGATGACTCAAGACAAGTTTTTGAAGGTTTCAAACTCTTGTATTCTTTTAAAATAATTTTCAATAGCCTCCTGAAAAATTTAAAAAAGGGAGAAACAAATTTATCAATGAATGATTAAGGTAGTGTAGTCACCACTGGAAAGACAGAATAATACAGTGGAAAAATGATGATTAGAAATGTTCAAGATGAGCATCTAGTACTGTGACTGTATTTAACCTCTTGAGTCTCAAAGACTTGCCTAGCTAAGGCATATTCAGTTGTTCATCAGTTTCTGCCTTTCCTATATAATATTTATGATGAAACAATTTTGGTGCTTACATGATCGCTCAAACTGAGTGTCCCAAAGAGGGAGTATCTATATGGAGAGGAGATAAAATGCTATCAGGCTTGGAAGATTGATGTTCAGCTTTCAGGGTAAACCAGATTAGGAAACAGACTTCATAGGATGACTAGAACTATATTTTACTGAGCTATCTGGCCAAACCAATGAACTAATGTTATATTATATATAAGAAGGAAAAGGAAGGAGATACATTATTATTAATTTTCTTGGATATATTTTATCAGTCAGGCTCCATGTTCAATGTCATTTGTGTCCCTTTAGTGTTCTTTGTATGATTCTATTGTGCCTGTCAGGTTTCCTTTTTGCAGCTAAGCATGCCCAGAGGAAGTTTAAGTTACCTTTATTAATAAATCAATGTCTCTTCCTTTCTTTTTTCACTTGTCAATCTTTGTATAAAAACATGCAGTAAGCCTTTAAAATACTTGTTCAAATGAAATGCTTACTCTCTGGTGTTTCATGTACACTTTGACAAATTACAGCTTTCTATTTTTCTTTTCTTTTAGTGAAATAATAAGATTTAAAGTCTTATGTATAGTTTGCACTACAGCGCTCATGTCTTGCTTGATGGATTCTCAAAATAATGGACAAGAGGCCTTCGGACAAATCCATCATGACCTTCCATTCTTTAAAAGAATACTGATAGACCTAGTATATATTAATTTAATTGCATATCATTAATTGCTTTACAACTATTACCTTCTTACATAATTGTCATCTCACCATACAATAAAAGTCATTGTTAAAATAATAAATCACAAACAAATCATGCAGCTGGCCCTAAAATGATTTGTATACTTAAAAATCAATGCAGTGCTATTGGAGATTCTCAGTAATTGCAAAGAAAGTCCATTTCTGAAACATATAATCTGTACATTTTTTACAAGACCAGAATAGAAACTTATGTATGAAATAAACTAGGGTTCTATATTCCTTGGAGGCATACATAAAAATAAAGAGAAGGAGGGATGGATGAAGAAAGGAAAAATGGATTAAAAGGCCTTGCTAAACATCACTGTGACCAAGTGATCATGGAATCTGGAACTGAAGATCATTTTATTGACAGAAATGGAGAGAATGTCACAGAAACAATATAGTCCTCTTGTTTCTTAGCAAGTATGAAGCATCAGGACAATTCTAGTGCAGGAAAAATAATCTTTTTGGGATTGTGGCGGATTTGGAAATATGGAAGCATGGGATAGATAAAATAACAATAACATGTAACTGCTTTTATCAACCTAGCATGGTCTAGGGTTTTGTGATGCCTAAATAAATATGATGCTACAAACTGATAACTTTCTTTCAAGCATACCAATTTATTTAGGTATTTATGTATGTATTTACAAGTAGTCCTCAAGTTACAACCAAATGGAGTGCCAAAATTTATGTTGCTGAGTGAAACATTTGTTGTGAGATTTGCCCTATTTTATGACATTTCTTGCCACAGTTGTTACGTGAATCATTGCATTTGTTAAGTTAGTAACATGGTTGTTAAGTGAATGTGGATTCTGCATTGACTCTCCTTGTCAGAAGGTTGTAAAAGATGATCACATGACCCCAGAATACTGTAACCATCATAAATATGAACCAGTTGCCAAGCATCTGAATGTTGATTGTGTGACCATGGGGATGTTGCAGTAGTCGTAAATGTGAAAAAGGGTCATAGGTCACTTTTTTTCAGTACTGCTGTAACTTTGAATCGACACTAACCGAACCTCTGTATGTTGAGGACTACCTGCATTTATTTGTTTGTTTGTTTGTTTGTTTGTTTGTTTGTTTAACATGATTTAGGATCCACCTGACTCTGGATGGCTCACAATACAACAAAAGTATAAAGTACAATATAGTTCAAACACAAATCAATGAAAATATAAGAAAGCAGGTTACACAATTTATAAAGATGATTAAACAATAGGCTCTGGCCACCTTAGTTCAACGGCTGTCTTCAAAGCCCTCCAGAATCCCCTTAGGATAAGAGCTTTCTGAATTTCAAGGGGAACTTCATGCAACAATATGACAGGGCTGTGTCTCTGACATGTGACAGAGAAGGTGCGCCTCCTGAGTCCCGAAATATGTCTCTGTTTAATTGAAGGGACTGGAAATGCATCAAACCTACCAGCTTGTATCAACCAGATAGACACCAAGAGAGATAGACAGTTCCTCAAATAACTAGACCCTTTAAAAAGTACATTAAAAGTCAGGAAGAAGTTTTATGGAACTATGGGAAGTATATAATGACATCACATTACTTATTCTTATGGTATTTTATATCTGTTGCCGCTGCCTAAAACATGGAGTCTGACACTAATAGTTAAAAACAGAATCAATTATTTCATTTTCTTCATTTGTGATATCAGGTTTTTTAATAGTCTTTAAAACAAAGAAAACAACAATATGTGAGCAATGAAAACCACAGGGTATCATTAGAGAAGCAAAATATAATCAGCTTTGTAGTAAACTCTGTATTAACCTTCTTACCATCGGGAAAACAAGCATCAGATTTCAACAAGTAAAGGTTAGAACCTGTGCTTTCTTATGTAGCAGTTTATCTGGGCAATGTGCCCAATATTAATTCTGTGGGGATAAGTGTATTATTATCTACTGAAACAGTAGCATTATTATCTATAGCAACATTAGATTTTAAGGTGGAATTCCATATGAAATATTGACTATTTCTTCTACCTTCTTAGGCTGTCAAGCTAAAATAAGAGCAGAGTTCTACTAGTGATTAGTATTTTTAAAAAGAAATATCTGGTTTCTGTCCTTCTTTCTTTCCCCCCCCCCATTGAGTAAAACATTAAAGTGCACATACAGTACATATGTATGTGTAAGATTATTTTTAATTGCAAAAAATATATAAAACACCAGACAAGAGTAACTATTATAGCGATTCTGAAGTAAATCTAAATAAGTTTATTGGAACTTAAACTCATAAATGTATAATTCACAAATATTTCTGGATTGTTACTTTCTAGTGATGATGAGGTTTGTATGTATAAATGATGCTATGAGTTATTTATATTATAAGCAAAAACTCGCAGAAAAGTTACTCAGTGAAGGCAGGCCATAGAAGAGAGGTCAGATTAAATATAAACTGGAAAAGGAAATAGCAATCCAGTCGAGTATTCTGCCAAGAATATGAAATTGACACTGACAGAACAGTATGAACACAATTCTACAAAATGAATCTTCCAGGTCAGAAGGGATCCAGTAAGAGTGGAAATTAGATCAAGTGGCACAACAAGAACAAAATCATGTTGCTGTGTCAACTCAGATCACAAACTGCTTAACTAAAAGAAAACGATCAGAGCAACAAGATATGACCTTATTCCACATGATTATGTGTTGAGGATAAATAGGGTTGGAGATGATAGATAGATAGATAGATAGATAGATAGATAGATAGATAGATAGATAGATAGATAGATAGATAGATAG
>JANHFL010004004.1:72730-84869 GCA_032468155.1 Oxyrhabdium leporinum | reverse complement strand
GAGAGTTTGTATGGGCTGTACAATTGTCATTTGGGCTATATATATATATATATATATGTATGTATGTATGTATGTATGTATGTGTATATATATGTATATGTGTGTGTGTGTATATCTATATCTATCTATCTATCTATCTGTCTGTCTGTCTGTCTGTCTGTCTGTCTGTCTGTCTGTATATATATGTATATGTGTGTGTGTATATATCTATACACACACACACACACATAATAACAATAAATTATGACTAAAAGATGGAGAAGGATGGAGAAGGATCTGCAGACAGGGGATGAGATTAGTCCATCAGCCACATCCAAATTGAAGCACTCCCATTGGGACCCCAAGCCAACTGACAGAGCCACGTCTTCAGGCCCTTATAGAACGTCAGAATGGTGGGAGCAGACCACACTCCTCATACCTATCTACCCTGGCCCATGGACTCTCTCTAGATTACTAGTATTAGAAATCCAGAAATGGCTGATTGTACTTCTGTCAATGAGAAAGATCTTCAAGAAAAGAATCTCTAAAAGTCATCTAAAAGTGTGCCCCGAAATAGATTTGTGGGTAACCTGAAATCATACAAGGGATCAGGACAAGTCACCTGTCCATCTCCTTTCATTAATTTTTCATTATGCATAAAGTCATATTTCAAATATAAAAATCTATAAACCATATCATTCCCATTGGCATAAAAAGAGTTAGCATGTCATCCCCTTTTCTTGATGCTTTGGATATACTTAACTGTCTTTTTAAAATTCTGGTATTTTCCTCCTAGGGCTACAGTACTGGTCATCTTACTAGAGGCTTGTAGAATAAAAGAGTCTTAGGGGAGTTTTAAAACCATTTCATGATTGTGTCTTTAAGCATTTTATGATGGATACTTATGATGCTTATCCTTATGATGGATGAAGGATGGTTCCATTAATGTATGAGCACACTAACCAGCCTATACAAACAGCAGTTTTTATTTTCTTAAATTTCAAGAGCAGTCGCATATGCCTGCTTTTCCTCAAGTGTTCCAAAGCCCACTTCTCTGGTTTTGCTGGGAAGCAGAGCAATTAAAAATGAAAACATCTTGAAACACTCTGGCACACAGGTTTCTGAGTTTCACATTGCTAACTGCAATTACACAAAATCATAAGAAGCACAAGAATTTTCAGCTTTGTGGGGAAGGGGGGAGGAGAGGAAGGGAAAGATTTTGTTATTGTTATTGTTCTCTGTTGTCACTTAATGGCCCACACAGAAGGATCTGGAATTGCTCTAGGGAGTACAGAATGTTTGAACATAGACAACATGCCAAGATAGGATGAATTGCTGTAATTCTCTGAGGATTACACTGTTTGAAGAAAACATATCTGTTCTCACCACTGCATTCCAAATGTGTTGCTATAATAGCAGCAGAACAGAAATTATTTGTGTAGGGAGAAAAGAGAAAACAAAATGCAGTGCAAAAATTAAGATAATCTTACTGTATAATAGGAAAAAACAGAAGATTTTATTTTTTTAAATGTTTTTTTATGAATAAAAGCTATTGAAACCGGATGGATAATCCACATTTGTAGCTACAAAAAAGACATTTGATTACATAAATCCTCAATTTATGTCCACAATTCAGCCCCAAATTTATATTGCTAAGTGAGACATTTGTTAAGTGAATTTTTCTTCATCTTGCCACAGTTGTTAAGTGAATCTTTCTAATTTTTAAGTTAGTAACACAATTGTTAAGTGAGTCTGACTTCCCCATTAACTTTGCTTGTCAGAAAGTCACAAGCTGTTCACATGACCCTGGGATACTGCAACTATCATACATATGCCAAGCATCTGAATTTTGATAATGTTACCATGAGGATGCTGATATGGTCTAAGTGTGAAAAATGGTCATAGTTCACTTTTTTCAGTGCCACTGTAACTTTGAACGATCCCTAAATGAACTGTTATAAGTTGAGGACTACCTGCATCTCTTTATTTAGAATATTTTCATGGCTACAATTCAGTGGTAATGGTAATCAGAAACTAAGAAACTAAGCAGAAACTAAGCAGGCCTTGTAACTTTATTCATATTGACCCATGAAAAAGACAGATTTTAACTGTATTTCAAAGGCTTGCATAATGGCATAATGGCATAGGAGACTGTTATAAAAGGCAAGAATGGCCACTGAGAAGATATATTTTCTAGGTCCCACAAGGCGACATTTCTTTTAAAAAGGGATCTGGAATGTGTGTTTCTTGCTGGAATTTGTGGGATGGACAGATTCCACTGGCAAAAGGCAGTCCTGAAAGTAACCCAGCCCTGGGACAGATTAGCTACAAACTGTTTTAAGGTTTGTATATACTTCCCTTCTTCCCTGAAGGTTTGTTAACCTGGGAACCCAAGACCTATGCATATTAGTATTGGGGCAAATGCAATAAATGGTTGAAATCCCTGAAGGTTGTATATATGTATAAGTGATACAATTCATAAACTGTTGAAATCTTAAGAGGCAGAAATCAAAATTTGGACAAAAGAATTAGCTATACACCCATAATTAAGAAAATATATGAGGAATTATCTGACAGTGAGAGAGCTAGAATGAGTAATATATAACTATTCTTTGCTTTAACAAATACAATATAGGTGTGCTTACAGTATTATCCTGTATCACACCAATCACAAGCTTATTTGCAAATGAATTCACAATGTGATGTCCCAGTAGGGATCCTAATTTCAGGAAAATATCAATTTCAGGCAAATAACCTTGGTTTAATTAGTTTACATTTCCCATATCTGTTCTGCTTGGGTAATATGTTTGTCCCATAGAGAGTGACATCCATCCTCCAGGAGGCACTATATGTGTACAAATGTCCATCCCCACAAAATTAGGAATGAAAAACAAGTTTTCCTCTATAACTTCCTGAACTACAACTGCCATCATCCTTCCCATGCCAACTGGAGAATTCGGTGGCTGAAGTCCACACATCTTAGAGTTGCCAAGTTTGAAAAACACTGCAATTATCTCTTTCTAGCAACAAAGAAGAAATTAAGGATTTTTAAGTTTATATGGCTACAGCTTATGGTAAGAGAACCATTGACAAAATCACTGTTAAGTCCTCAGTTCTTAACAATGTTTCATAAGTGCCCAAATTCATAAGTTGAAAACTGAACTTTCAGAAGCTACACTCCCCCGAATATAACTAAAAAGATTTAAAAGTTTGTAGTGTTGATTTCTAGGAGCAGAAACATTGTTAATGCTTATTGGAACTCCTCTTATTACGCTCGGAAGAGTTCTGCCTTTCGTGTTCTCAACCATTTCACTTTGTCTATTCACCAAATCTACCGATTTAAATTGCTTCTCTAGAAGAAAACTGCTGATTCAAAGAGCAATGAAACTAAAATATATGCAAAATCCTTAATGGGTTTAATTGAACAAGGAGGAGGCAAAAAGTCCCTTCCTTGTCCATTTTAGGGAGGCAGCAAAACTCCAGACTACCACTAGATAGTAGCAAAGAGATTCTCCATTTCTTTGCAGTTATCTTTTTTCCCCCTCCTGAATCAGATTTGTAGTTTTCTGTAACTGTAACAGAACTGAAAATGAACATATTATTTATAACAAGTTGGAAAAAGGATTGGAATGTTGAGAACTTTATAAGGCATACCTTTTAAAAAGATCCACTTACTAGGAATAGAATCATGTGTGGTATAGAGCTTTCTCAGCTACAAAAGTGCTTGCTTCAAAGGAACAATTTTATAATAGGCAGATCCTATGGGCTAAAACATTAATATAACTATCGGAATGGAAGGAAGAGAGAGTGGTGGAAAGGAGAGAGAATAAAAACACCAACAAATTGAAACAGGAAAAAGCGAACCAGAATTCTTTGTCCATTATGAGTTACTTTTCTTATGATCATTAGATTGAGAAAAATGTCTAATTGAGTCAACAGTATAGACATTGCCTGAAACTAAACTATTTTCATGGTGTGTGTGGAGGAAAATAAAGCAAGGCACAGAATTGAGGGAGATGGACAATGCTGTGCCCTGCACAGATATGCAAAAAAATAAAGACTATGACAGTTTCCATGATTGGATCCCATATCCAATCCAGATTCTGCAAGCACTATTATCCAACAGGATCATTTATATTAATATTGCTGTGATATTTGGACAAATTTCCCCTAAAGTTTAAATTAGACTCTAAAAGAATCATTAAGCAGAGTAGCCACAACAGGAAGCTATTGTCCAACACTTACAAATCCCAGAAACAGCCAAATTTATCAGTTGCATTTGTGATTTTTTAAGGAACACAGACAACACAACTATCCAAGCAATAGATAGCAAAGGATTTGATTAGAATGCAGCATGGAGATATCTCTGTTCAAGACCAAAAAAATTGCCCAAACCTGCGGCTTATTCTGGACAATTATGTAGTGCGTCCAAAAAAGTTGGCTCGATTTTTGCTTGCCAGAGGAGCTGTCTACAACGTTGTATGAACTATTCATAAAGATCTAATTTTTTTCAGATAAGGAAATTTTGCACTTCATAATAAGCAGCAAGCTTGTAGTAAAAAAGCCATGGAGATATCTACAGATTTAAATCACACCAAGTCATTAAATCTGGCAGTTAAATATATTATCCCATGCTTTCTATTGCCGATATCGTGCCAGATCTTTGTAAAATTCAAATTTTCACTAATTGTGATGCCAGCAATGTCTTCCATGTGAAGTGGGATGAAAAATCAAATTAATTAAATTTCTGTACTTTATCTACACTACAGATAGTTACATCTTCCAATGTATCTGAAGCATTTCAGAGTAAGCTAAACCAGCACTTAAGGATTTACCTGGTGTGAGGATAATTGTAGTTGAATCCTGATTACTGGAAAAGTGGCAACTGATATAGAAATGAAAAAGGCTATGACATTAAATCCAAAGAAAATAAAACTTGAACAAAAAGATATCATATTTAGGTCATGTACTCTCAGCTGACAGGACCAGCATCTAATCCCAGCAAGGCAGTTCTAAATAAGCCAAGACTGGGTCCAAGGTACAGGACTTCAAGAGAATCAGAAATGTCTTTGAAAAATTCTGCCTACATTTAGCAACTGGCCTCAGTGTACCGGTGAACAAAAATGGTGGCAGAGTGGTCCTGGCAATAGCTTAAAGCATTTAAGGGATTAAAGCAGTTTATTACCAATATGCTTGTACTGAGAATACCATCAGGGAAAGCAGCAGCTGATTCTACAGTGTGAGGAATAGAGTAGAGGAACAGCCAATTCAGAAAATAAGCAGCATATTTTAGAAGAAAGGAATGGGAAAGGAATGGGAAAAATGTTGTAGTGTTTGAAGCAGCATGTTCAAAGTTTTTGACCACAATAACACTTTTCTAATCACAACCATTAAAGACAATTATAAAACATAGCACTCAGTCTGCCAATACCAAACCAAAATCAGGTATTACCAAGAAAAATACTAGTGCTGGCAGCCATATTAAATTCTGCCAATCTCCTAATGCTGAGGAAACTATCCAGAGACATGAGGACATCAAGTCAATTAACATGCTGTACTAACTTCCAATTAAAACAGCAAAGATGCAGGAAATTAAATAGGCTATATAACAGGATCACAGCTTCAAGTGTTTGAGTGAGTAATTTTGGAAGGCTGGCCTGCAAATCACAGGCCAACTGCCTGTGGAATGAGAAACATATTTTTAGTTTAAAAATGAACTCAATGTCCAAGGATAGACTTACATATTTCAGGCAGATAATTATTTCACCCCGGTTGCATAAGATAGCTATGGAAAAGACTCAATGCTCACATATGGAAACTGATAACTGCTTGCACTGGACTCAAGAATGTGCATGTTGGCCTGAGATGAACAAAGCATATATAGAATAATGTAAGATCTTTACATTTTATGACAACTATCAACAAAAAAACAGATCTTGCCACATGACACCCCCATAAGGCCATGAGAAAACATTCATTTTCCTACCAGGTCACTCCTACACTCTTGAAATATTCAAACAGGCATGTTGAAGATAGTATCTCTCCAGTTGTCATGGCCCATTGGAGCTCAGTTCAGAGCAGGAGGAGGAGTTGGCACTGGGACTGTCCAACAGGGTTGGCATGTCTCCCTTGGCATGTTTGGAGAGGCCAGAGGTTGAGATCTATGCTGTCTTAGACCCCTCAGGCATTGGGGGAAGTGGTTGATCAGACTAAGAGCTGCCTGCCTACACAGACACAGTGAAGGATCCATTGCTGACAGGCAGTGGTGTTGATAGGCAGCAGATCTCCTCTGATGAGGAACAGCTGCCTCCTCCACTGATCCAAGAACAAGGAGAGCAAAGCGTAAGCAAACCCAGAGAAGTACTACAAGGCTACTCAGGAGGAGGTCACTCCACGCCTCCTCACAAGAAATACCAGAAGTAGAATAACTTAGGGAGAAGCCCTGGGGAGTTGGTCTTTGCCAGGAACAATTGTTTGCTTGGGCTTACATTCCCCTATCTTCGACTCATGCCTATTGCTGTTTGCCTTGCCTTGCTTTGAAGATTGCTCTTTTCTTTTTGTTTTGGACCTTGTCCTTGTCCTATAGAACTGTTTCTTGCCTTGGACCTTTTCTTTGCCCCGAGGACTGCCGTTGTCTTGTGGCTAGACTCTGCATTGTGGACTGGACCTGGAACCCTGGATCTTGCCCTGTGAGTATGCTCCTACTCTGTGGGCTTTATTTGTACTTTAGGGGTTGTTGTTTGGGGGACTGAGGGTAGCTGCCTTCACGGTAGCATGGGGGAGAAAACTTACTAGTCATTGGAAGGCTATTTTGTGGACCACTTGCTGAGAGAAATAAAGGACTTTCTAGAGGCCTGCCTTACCTTGATCATCAGGGACATAATATCAGTACGTACTGTCCTGGAGCTGATTTTCAGGAGCCTCTTATTGATAATTATATAAATGCCACAAAATGGGGAGAATACATGTTACTTGTAATAATATCCCTATAGCATTCTGTTCATGAAACTCTGAATTTAGGGCAATTGAAAAACCAGCAGTTCTCTGCTGTTGCTGCTGTCAGGAAAGAAGCACAGGCAAGGGGAGACAATCCTTTTCTGCTGCTTACCTCTCTTCTCCTCACCAGGCCAAGCACAGATTTTCTGCCTTCGCTGATCTTCATTTATCTCCATGCTTGTTAGAGAGTACTGACACCTGCTGTGATAGTCTAAACAGCAGCATCAGGTCAGCACTGCACCTGTGCCAAGCATGGCTGTTTATTGGGTGGTAGATAGTTGCTGCTATCAGCGATGGTGAGTCATCTCCAGCAAGTGAGGACATAGGCAAAGGGTCAGTGAAGAGAAAAAAGCAGGGAAATTGAAGTGCCAGAGTGGCAGCAAACTGAGGCTGAGTTTTTGGAATATAACCTTTACAGACTGTAAGGAGACCATCTTACTGTGGGGGCAAGGAGGGAGTCTGGATGAACTCTTAAACACTATGAACATTCATTATTGATAAAGATAACATTTGCCTATTGCATTTAGCATATTAATTTCTTTTTTATGTATTTAAATCTGCTTTGTATAATTGTATATTATACCTTGTAATATGAGAAAACTTTAAAAGGCAGACTTGAATATATTCTATCAGGAACCTGTTTGCCATTCCATTTCTTTCTTATGCATTTTTGCACTCCCTTTTAATTGGCTTGTTTTTGAGCAATATACTGCATTATGCAAGCAATTGTCTGCTAAAAAGAAATTTTTATTAATATGGCCTCACACTGTATTTTATATCACAAAGTTCAGGAACTTAGAATGGGGTTGGAAGGTGGACTAGGCAAAAAAGACAAGCAAATGAGGGATCAGCATAGATCACGGGTGTCAAATTCACGGTGTCACATTGCCATCACATAATGTATCTTGACGTTTTTTCCCTTTGCGGAACTAGGGTGGGCATGGCCTATGTGTGACGCATTCAGCCTGCAGGCCACCAGTTTGACACTCCTGGCATAGATGGTTACTGTCAAAGGGAATAAGGTCACCCACTGATAGCATGTGATTTCCTACATGCTTGCCCAGATGCTCATATACAAAGCTTATTCAATCCATTAACAAACAAATGTACGTATGTTTATGTCATGTAACAGGCTAAAGATTCATACATAGATACAATCACTCACTGGAAACTGCACAGTTGTTTTTCAGTGCCAATAATCCACTGTGAATAAGAAGCTTTTCTTTGTTAAGGCAATCTCTGTTTTAAATCTGAAAGATCCTCTTTATCACTTGACCATCACACTCTAAGTTGCCTAGCTTTAATCTGATATCAGCAGAGCAGGAGAAACCTTGACTGTCTCATTCACAGTCAAGCAGCTTCAGAGGTTTAACCACCAGAAGAATTAATAAGCACAAACCTTGGGCAGTCAGTTTTCTTCCATATACTGTACACTCAATGGAAAAGCTTGCAAGTTGACATGGAAAATTTGTCAATGTGAAAATTTGTCAGTGCTGTTATTATGATGCATGGGTGTGCCTGACCTGGGTGAATGTTCAGCCGAAATGAATGCAGAAAGACAAGGCTGTGCATAATTGTCCAATCTTTTCACACTAATCAGCAACTGATTTACAAGGCAGAGACCCAAAAAAAGGGAAGAGGCAGGGAAAGGAATGTTAGAATAGAACTACCCTCAACCCTCACGACTGTAAGTTAATAAGTAGTTTAAAAAGTAGGTGGGGAAAAACTGGAAGATTGAATGTGAATAAAATACTTCTTATTAAAGGACATTTCTATGATGCAGAAGATAAAATATATGAGATGGAGGGAGTAAGGCACATTTGGAGTCTGATGTTTGAGGTCTGTGAAGTGAAGGTGGCTGTAATAGCAGTAAGATTTGCAGAAGCAAATACCAACATTGGAGAATGAGTAGCATGTTGCCCAAGAGAATGCTTCATATTAATCTAAAGATTAGTCTGTATCATAAAACTATATGAATATATCATCATATAAAGCAGAGACTGCCCAGCTGACAATGGGAAATAAATATATATGGGTATTTTCTATCATAGAGAACCAGTTTGGTACAGTGGTTAAAGCACCAGGCTAGAAACTGGGAGATTTTGAATTCTAGTCCCTGAGAATTAGAGCTCTGATGGGTCCTTGGTGCTCTCTATTTCATTACCCAAAGTAGGTAATATCATCAATACATTGATGATGTTACCTAGTTTGGGTACTGAAAAGTCTGAAAGAAAAGAAGCAAGCTCAGAGAGCACCAAGGACCCCTTATGTCAACCGTGAGCTACAAATATTCTCCTTTATTAATTAGAGTTCTGTCAAAGAGTGACTCCGTCTAAAACAGGTTGAATTTCTGCCCTTCCTTCCCAAAAAGTTTAATTAATATTGCTTTTCACGCTGCATAGTGTTTATGATCATTGTCTCATTGTTAACTTTAAACTTATTCATAATTACAATGTAAATAATGTAAATAAATTTATAATATGTCCAGAGGAAAGAATGAGGAAAATTAATAAATATATCTAATTACTTTTTGTTCTATGTATTTTTTTCTTTTTCTTTCAAAGTTGGGAAGGGAGACGTTCAACTACCAAATATTGGTGTTTTTTGCATCTAATTGGCAGCTTGTTAGATTTATCTTACTCTTCCTTTTTACTCGAATCCTTTTTATTTTTAGTCAGCTGAAAGAAGGGATGTGGGCAATACTCTTCCCCTCATCCCATCACTGAAATATTTTTAATTCTGCTTTATTTAGCTGTGTTAATTTTCCTCTTTCCAAGTAACATTTCAAATTGTTTCTCTTATGTATTCTCCTACCCAGCAATCATACTTGTTCATGATTCACAATGTTCTTTTTACGCCTTTCTCTCCATTACAAAGGCTAGCATAACAAAATGTTTTCATCAAGTAGCTTATAGACATTCCACAGTTTGCATTTTTCTTCTCATAATATAAATATAGTCCCACTCGTATAGTATATTAATCTCCGGTTAGCCAGAAACAAAAATTTACAAACGTATACTGTAAATGAGTTCAATTAGCTATCTTTCAACACTCTTTCCTACCCTAGAGACATAAGTTAAAAGGAAGCTGTTTTAGAATAGCAGAGGGTGGAAAAGATTTTCGTACTTCTCAGTTAAAACTAAAAAGCAAGTTCATGCAGCCAGTAATAATACAATAATACTGTGTGAATCTTTCTGAGAAACAAGGAGGGATTCGCCCTTGATGTGTACTACTGGCTAGGCCAGGGCCCCTATCACAGTTCACAGAGATCCAACAGTTGAGTTGAAGAATAGAAGAATAACAAGCAAACACCCTCAGGTTGAAATAGCTTAAGTGCAATTGTTTAGATGCAAATACTTCAGAAATGTCATTTCACTGATTATGCCTTCCATCACAGTTCACTCTGTTAAATACTGTACTCTATTTTCAGAATTGTAGCTTTATAAAGAAGGAATCAAGAAAATATATTTTATCTATCTTTCTCTGTCTCTGTTTGTCATTGCTGCATTCACCTCTCTAATTTTCACACTAAACACTGACCATTTACATTTTAAACTGTCAATAATAATAATAACAAACCTCTCCATGGATACCCTCTTGTCATGAGGCAGATGTTTGTGATGTTCTGCTGAGCGTGAGTATATTCTACCAGAAGGGTTACCCATGCCAGACAGATCTTAGCAGAGGAGCCACAATAAGTGTATCCATCAGTCCATTTTGATATGGTAAGAAACAGGAAAAGAATCCTATATCAGATTGGTCATTGCCCAGGTCAACAAAGACCATGTCAGATGTTAGAGTTCCTGGGCATCTGCTGACAAGTAAGCAATGGGACTCAGGAACTGTGGTTCGGCAACGATAAAAGAACAACAACCACAGGGAAAAAAAGTCTACTGTATTTGAAAATTGTACCATTTTGACCTCGTGTTATAAATAGAAATCAACAAAGTGGAGCTACTTAGAAATAATAATAATAACAGAACCAGTAGAGGTTAGAACTGAAGCAATCTATGAACTGACCTCTGGCAAGAAGAATTAAAAGATAAAATTATGGAACATGCAGAATTACTAGGAGAAAAACAGACTTCAAGTACTGAAATTAATGCCCCCAAAAGATCCAGCACCTATAATGAAAGATGTGAACAACACCCTTGCAATTATTAAAAAAACATCTATTGAACAGACTAATCAGCTTGCCTACAGTACAGCTACAACCACAATGGGGTTACAAAGGTACTGGGTATCAACATTAGAAAATTAAAAAGAAAATCTTATTTAATCCCAAAGTGGAAAATCAGACTGGAGGCAAAATAAATAAATAAATAAGATCAGATGAGAATTGTTTAAGGAACATGAAAGAGCAAAAATTGAAGAATGTATGGATCAAAAAAAAAGTCTAATAAAAATGGCTTAGCACCAGGAAAATGAAATCATAAAGCAACAAGTAGCAGCAATAGTAAGGAAAACTGAAATCTATGAAGCATGAATCATTCAATTTAAGCAAAAGAGCTATTTCATTCAGACCAGAGGCACTTCTACCAAAGTATATATGGCAATAGGGATTCTGAAAATGGAAAACCAAACAAAAAGGAAACAATCCAGTTTTGGAAAGATCTATGGGAAACTCAAAAAAACTACAATAAAAATGCTAGATAAATAAGTGGTTAAGTCACAAGGCTAAAAATCTGGAATCTGTGAATTCAAATCCCACCCTAGCTATGAAAGTCAGCTGCATGACACTGGGTCAGTCACTCTCTCTCGGCCCAACCCAACTCACAGGGTTGTCATTCTGGGAAAAATAGGAGGAAAGTGTCTTAAATATGTTCACCACCTTGAGTTATTTGTCAAAATGATAAAGGCATGATACAAATAAATAAAAACAAAAAGGATTTGAAAATGAATTTAATAAAAAAAAGTGGAAGAACAAATAACAATAGGAAAAATTGTTAAAAATTAAGTGAAAAGAATAAAAAACTAGATATCTCCTAGATCAATTGCATGGCTTTTGGCTCAAATATCTGACTAGCATCCAATTATAGCTAAATAGTTTAATAACATATTGCATAAAGAAGATATGGGCAATTGGCTAATAATCCCACTAGGCTCAAGGTTGACTCAGCCTTCCATCCTTCCGAGGTAGGTAAAATGAGGACCCGGATTGTGG
>JANHFL010004004.1:53857-67602 GCA_032468155.1 Oxyrhabdium leporinum | reverse complement strand
CATGTTTCTCCCAAAATAAGACCGTGTCTTATAATATTTTTTTTGCCACCCAAAAAGGCAAAAAATATATATTATAAGACACGGTCTTATTTTGGGAGAAACATGGTGTGTGTGTGTGTGTGTTATTTTCAGAGGATGTCATCCACTTGCACACATCACCCCCGGCCTTTTCGCTGTCAGAGGCCTTCAGGAACTTCTTCTTCTGCAGCTGGCAAGGCTTTCCTAAAGGCCTCTGCAGCCAATAACAGAGCTCTGGATTGATCTACAGAGATCTTCAGGAAAGCCTTGCCAGCCTTGCTGCCTGAAGATGAAATGGGCAGGCAAGGCAGATGCTGTGGTGTACGAGGCCTGGCTACAACTGTCCAAAGGTAAGTAGTAGGGCAGCTCCACCCCCCTCAACCCCACCCTAGCTTAATTTTTACCCATCACCCTGGAGTGGGCAGGATCTTAATTGGGGCGTATATTAGGCGGTAGGACACATGTAAAAATCAAGCTAGGACTTACTTTCAGGGTAGGTCATATTTTCAGGGAAAGAGGATATATATTCAACATGGATCAGTTTCAAACTTCTAGTTAATGGAGCTGAAAAGTCCTCTAGTAGTCAGAATTTCTCTTCTTGATCATAGTGGATTAATTAAAGCCAGTGACAGAAGATTTAGCTGAGGGAATGAGGCAAAGCACATTTCTTTAATTAATGACATTTATTATTTAAAATTAACTGCCCCCTCTTCCCCTTTAATAAGTTTTGTTTTGCCTTAATTGTTTCTGATCAGCATGTTTTTTTCTATCTTCCTGACACACACGCCAGCTCTGTCAGGGATGTCAGGCATTTCTCTACAGTGCCAAAGCCTGTAAACAAACGTTAATGCTATTTCCTCTCTCCCTTCAAATGGCCTGCTATTTAGAAATGATATCGTCTCTCCTTCCGATGCCATCAGAATAATTTGGACAATGATTGCAAAGTCAAGGCTGATCAAGTGATTTCACTCCAAAATAATTTTCCCTTAGCTGAAGTGAGAAAGCTTACAAGTGTGACCATGGAACTATATTCTCTCTGGCCCCTTTCAGCCAATGAGGGGAAGACCATCCTGCTGGCAAACTATTTTAATTCATCTGCAGCAATTTAATTATGTTTTACTGCAAAGCCACCTGTGACCTACTACTGACTAATAAAATTCTCTCCAGAAGAGCATACATCTGAGGAGAGGACAGTTTATCCCTGGAGGACAGTGAGAGGAAGATGGAATTATTTGGATATTTACACCAAGAAGTAGATTATTTTTTCTTGCTCTTTACTGAGAGCACATTAGTCACTCTTCCTGTGTATTTCACAGCATGGCTTCATTTTTCTTTTTAATGAAGAAAAAGGTATCTGGCTTATTTCATTGATTTTGAATGATTCTAACATGTTGGAAGCAGAAATTAAAATGCATTCATAAACAAAGGAATGGCTGGAAGCTAGATGCAATATTAATTGGATGAATGCAGTGATCACATATGTTGTTATTAAAACACAAGACCACAGGGGTTGGTGTGGAGTAGGGAAGGAGGAAGGGAGCTTGTCATTGTTTCTCTACTGTTGAAATCATTCTAGAAGTTCTTCTGGTGGAACTAACCATTTTAATTTTGAAGGAATGTTCTATTGTTTCCACAACTTGTGGGAAAACTTCCAAGCATGGTGGAAATCATGATAAGTATCTTCCCTTGATTCACCTTGAATACTGCTGAATATACAAGGTCTATAATTCTCAACATTCTTGCACCTTGAAGACTAGAAAAAATAGGAGACGGGAGTAAAGATTCCTAGAAACATAATTATAAGAAACTGAACTGAACATATGATTTCCACAAGGATGGGTTCTTTTGTTTTTATCTGTTTTTCCCCAAGAAATCAAAGATGGCATATATTGTTCTTCTATGTTAAATCTTATCTTCAGAGGAATCCTACTGGTTTTGCCACTGACTTTGCTTGGGGGAAGCCAGAAAGGAACTCAGAAATCAGGATCATGTAATTGCAACTCACTATGATATCATAATTGGGTGCCAAAGACCTGGATCACAATCATATGATTGCGGGGACATTGCAATGGCCAGAAATTCAAGAAATTCATAGCTGTCCCTTATTTAAGCATCCTCATAACTTTGAAGAGTTGCTAATTAAATGGTCATAGTCTAAGGATTACCTGCATAACATGATGGAACTAATGCAAACAATGATTACCAAAAGGGTATTTCAAAGACTATTAAATTCATATTAAATTCATTTGCTGCCAACTCTGATATCATTTTTAAAGAAACAAATCAAAATAGTTATTTTGCACCTAGCTTCCATTGTTTTTATATATTTTTTCCCTAGGTGAACTTAGTTTTCTTTGTGTTTGTGGATCTGTGGGTCTGTGTTTAACCTGATATATAGTCATCTCAGAAACATTGCTATCTCTCAGGAAAGTAAAAGACAGGACAAGACAAAATGGAACAGCATTGTTCTCTTTTTTTTGATATCATTTGAGAAGAACATTTTTCTGCTTCTGAAAAATTAGAAGGGTTATTTTCAGCCTTTTGAGACAGAATTTGATTTTACCAGATTATTAATGGTCTCAGCTCACTATGGAGACTGACAGTTTTTAGATATACAATCAGATTTATGTTTTCATTTAACTCTTTTATTTGGTAATTTCTTGAATTGGATCCCCCCCCCCAATACTCTTCTTCCTCAAAACCTGAATTTTTGATTAAAAGTGTGGATAATATATTCATCAGGATTTCCAACTATTAACTTTCTAATCATTGTTATGATAACATAATAGCCAAATTATGCTGAAAAACATTGTCGTTATGATTGGAATATTCCTAATCTACAGCCTTATCATGGTATGGTAGTAAATGAATTAGGTGTTTATACAAGGAACAAATTACTTTTTTGATGCATCATAAAAAACATTTAGAGGCTTTTCAAATGACATTTTCCTAACAGATGCTTCCTTAATTCAGAGTCTAGCAGTGATATGTTTATTGTCTATTTCAATGAAATGAGGCATAGAATCTGTGTAACTTTGTTCAGCTATAGAAAATATATTTTTCAGGTGCATCATCAGCTCATGATCTAAACTTAGCAAATTTAGAATCAGCTTTCAAATGTTTAGCTTCTCCAACTTCAGATATGATAGGACCCACTACCCCAAAGTTATCAGCTGACTGGAAGCTTTAACCCAATACATCTAGAAGGGAATCAGTTTGAGATAACTGCTTTAAAGGAAAGGAAGCCACTGTCATATTTGATGTTGACTAAATTAAAAATATATTACCTAATGGACAGCATAAGAATTGAGATAAATATGCAGGAATACAGGTGCAATTAAACATGAAAAAGGGGACAATTTGATCATCAAAATACAGTTATGGGAAAACAGAATAGCAATATCAATAGCTCTTAGACTTATATACTGTCCCACAGTGCTTTACAGCACTCTCTGGATGGTATATAATATCAGCATATTTTCCACACCCATCTGGCTCCTCATTTTAATGAGCTCGGGAGGATGGAAAGCTGAGTCAATCTGGAGTCCATCAGGATCAAATTCCAGTTTGTGGGTAGAGTTAGCCTGCAATACTGCATTCTAACCACTGAACCTCCAGGGCCCCTTCTAAAACCCACACGTAGCTAGAAAATGTAATATGCATTTATAGAATTAAATATGCCTGGAGTGTGCCTGGAGGCTGTTCAGATCTGAAAAGGCAGGAACATCATCAGGCTCAATCTTAGCAAGACAGGATTAATTTTGGATTCCCCACATCAGGGAAATAGTAAAATCTATTACAAAACAAAACCAATCTATTCAGAAAGCAAAACCACAATTTATCCTGCCCCTTCACCAGTGGAAAAATTAAGCTTTCATTACTTTATAAAGTCAAAGCAGAATATTCAGGTTATACATGAAAATCATCAACATAGCATTCTCATACAAATACTCAAGGTATACAGCATTCAGCCTACACTGGTTGCACACTTTTTGAAAAATATTGAATATTTAAATAATGAACAACTAATTAACTGAATAAAAGGATCAAGAAAATAATAGAGTGCATTGATACAACAATGGAAACATTGTTTTATTTCTGTTGAGCTACAAGAGAAACTATGTGACCAGATAATTCAACAGCAGGGATAATAAATTGTTATTAGATAGAGACAATACATTTAAATTGGTGGGTGTGTTTTATATATCTCCATAGTTCAGTGGTAGAACAAAGGCCCTGCATGCTTAATGTTTCAGTTCCATTGCTGACATTTCAACGTACTGGAAGCAAACATCCTTGCCTGACTCAATGTCATGAATATTGCTCATGTTGTAAGCATTATTGTTGGCTTTAAGCTGAAACAGAACTGTACATGTTACTTTTGGTTGAGCCACTATTGATTGCCATTAATGAAAAAAGAATAATTTGCACTGTGAATCTGAATAAAACATTCATAACTTAGGCTCAAATGAAGTTTGGTAAACACCCAGCTGTTGGTAAGGTCCAATCCAATCCAGTCATTCATTCATTTCAACATTTATATCTTGCCTGATATGTGCTGCCAAATTTGGCATACTAATGTGGAGAAATATACTCAAATCAAGTTCCAATATAGTTGTCCCTTTATTCATTTGCCATACAATAAACATGCACAGTCAATCACTCTGTCTTTTCAGTGAGGTAAACAGGTCAGTTTAATGTAGGTTACTTCAGGACAGGGTATACACAGAAATTCAACCCAGAATAATTGATGAATAGAATTATTTAATCTTCTTCGTTCACATAGTGAGTGTCAGGCAAACATAATTAGCCCAAAGTTTGAACTGAAAGAATGAGCAATAATACCATTGCTGCCCTTGGACGATTATACTGCAGAGTCAGAATAGGCAAGTCAATTACTATCCGTTATCTAAACTGTGGTAAATCCTCTGGCATGAAATATAACTTGTATAGTTTTTCATGCCAAATTTCTGTTTGAATTTTAACATCTAGAACGTTGGCTTATTCATTAAAGTTGCTCTAATTCTTCCCTCATATGCGGCACCTGATCACTTTTTGTTTACTTCACAATTGTTCAGTTACAAGTTATATACATGAAGAAAAAAAACAGATTTATAGTCTGCCTAATTGTTTCCACTCAAAAAAATAAATAAAAATAGCTAAATCTATAAAGGTAATTTATCCATTTACTACCTGGTGCATGTGTGCATTTGTTACACAAAATGAAAGCCGACTGGAGGATGTTAGGAATTAGTTTTGTTGAAGAGAAAACTCAATGAAGATCTGAATTAATTGGTTCCTTTTCTTAACTTCTTATAATTCAAAGCAGAACAATGTGTTCAACACTAATCAACAGTTTTTTAGTTAACCAAAATGTAGGTACTATTATAATTTTTAATTTGTTTTTGGAAGACAGATATTGAAACATGTTTTTTACTGTCCTCAGGAACATATCCTTCAGAAAGGGCACTTTAGCTATTGATCCTTGATCTTATTCATCATGTCCTACTAACTGCTTATGACCATCTTTGATAAACTAGTGCTGGCCTATATTTTTGTTCATTCTGTTAACACTTATTTCATTAGTTCTGTTTGCATACTCCTGGATCTTCTTAACATGACTTTCAATTGAGTGGATTATTAGTTCTGTAGTAATCAAATATTGAGAATATAGTCAAAGGTTATTTTTAACTTAAACATGGGTGGATTCTCAGGTTTGCTCAAATTCTGTGTCCTTTCATATTTTCTTACACAGTAGTTGAAGAACTAAACCATCACATCTCATTCTCTGAATGAAATGAGAAGCCTCTCCTGCCAGCAATAGCTATTTCTGTCACTGTCAGTTTACAGTTGTCACTGAGGATGGAGTCACTCAGTTATCAGGGAGGAAGTAAGAAAATCAAGGAAGGGAAGAAGGACATGCAGTCCATATTTTTAAGGGAAAGACCAGAACCTGCATTCGTTTTTCATCCAAGTTCTGTAGAGCTGTGGAGGATATGTAATGCTTGAAATGATGAGAAGCAATAAAGGCAGTTTGTCTAGTACTAATTATGGATGTTTTGTGCCTGACTATGCCCATAATGTCACCATTATGGGAATATGAAATGGATAATCTCACAAAAGCAGCTTTCCCATGTGAGGGAAAATAGTCATATCAAATATCAAAGTAAATATAGTTTCCTAATGTGTTTGCATTCCATAATGCAAACACATTCTTATCACCCAAGAAATATTTAAAAGTCTAAGAATTATTATTCATTATTTATCCCACCTTCCTCCAGGTTCTTGCATTATTTATAAATGATGTTGTAAAATAAAGGTTAATGTAAAGAGTCTGTATTACAAGACAGTTTGTCCATCATTATATATAATTTTCACTTAGAAGAAAAGATTATCAATTAGACCACTAACCTGAAGTCTAAGTATGATGACACAAACTGATCTGAAATAAAAATAGCTGCATCTAAACTTTCCATTAGCAGAAGAGGAATGACAAAATGAATCATATCCTAACATTCAAGCACTAACAACCCCCTTGCTTGAATTAAATGTTCTGACAGATGTCATAACCCTGAGAAACAGCATAGTGAATGATTGATTTGTAGTTTGCTACTTATACCAATAATGCAGCAACTAACATTTACACATGACACATTAAGTCTAAAATGAGAAGAAGAGAAGGCCAATATTCTGATTTTTAAAAGGATGTTTGTGGTCTAAGTTGATCAGCTAAAGTTGAGTATCTAAAGAAAATGTTATGTCATGCATTTTTAAAAAACAAATCTGTTCTATTCAACCATTTTATGTGTGTTTTGTATGTGCATCTTCAAATCAATCTTGATTCCTCATCAAGATCCAGCCAAATAAAATGCTTGTCCACGTTGGACATATCTATTAAACAGAATCTTAACCATCCTAAAATGGTGTCACCCAGGCCCATCACTTCTGAAATACATACTGAAAACTGATAACAAATGCATTCATCCAGTCATCCATTCATTCAATTTGTATGGCCACCTATCTCAATAAGTGCCTTTGGATGGTTATAAACACGGTTTTAATTTAAAAAAAAATCCAGACACAAGTAAAATAATTAAAATATACAAGAACCAAGGAAGATATTGCAACAGTAGCTAGCACAACTAGCTAATGAGATCCTTCACACAATCAGTGCCCTAGGCTCCAAACCAGGTCTTCAGGACTCTTTGAGGGATCAACAGGCCAGGCCCATCCAAAGGAGAAAAGGGGATGGAGAAAATATCTCAAAAGGGATTGTCCCTAGTTGTCTGGAAAGAAAATGGCAGGGGAAAGTGCTTTGAGATTTAACAGATTAACAGAGTTGGAAGGGATCTTGTAGGTCATCTAGTCCAACCCCCCTGCCTAAGCAGGAGACCCTACACCATTTCTGACAAATGGCAGTCCAATATCTTCTTGAAAGTTTCAAGTGATGAAGCTCCCATAACATCCAAAGGCAAGCTGTTCTATTGGTTGATTGTTCTCACTGTCAGAAAGTTTCTCCTTATTTCCAGGTTAAATCTCTCCTTGTTCAGTTTCCATCCATTATTCCTTGTCTGGACTACAGGTACTTTAGAAAATAGCTTGACCCCTTCCTCTCTGTGGCAGCCCTTCAAATAATTGAACACTGCTGTCATGTCTCCCCTGGTCCTTCTCTTCACTAGACTAGCCATGCCCAGTTCCTGTAACCATTCTTCATATGTTTTAGTTTCCAGTCCCCTAATCATCCTGGTTGCTCTTCTATGCACTTTTCTAGAGTCTCAACATCTTTTTTTATAGTGTGGTGACCAAAACTGGATGCACTATTCTAGGTGTGGTCTTACATTATAGAATGGTATTAGTATCTCACTTGATCTTGATTGTATCCTTCTGTTAATGCAACTTAGGACTGCATTGGCTTTTTTGGATGCTGCCATACACTGCTGGCTCATCTGTTGTTTCTTGTCTTGCCTTCTGCTGCTTTGGAAAATAAGTTGACCCCTCTTCTTTGTGGCAGTCTGTCAGGTTCCCCTCCCCATCACTTTTACTGCCACCTGCCATAATCCTGAGAGGGAAGGGGGGGGGGAAAGAGTGCTTATTGTAAAAGGGGAGGAGACCAGCATGAACAGGAAGCAGTGGTGTGAACCAGTTTCACCAGGCCATCTCAAGGACTTTTGGGCACCCAGGACCTGGAAATGGAATGTTAAATGTTTCTTGGTGTCCTGTTCTCAAAACATCCAGCTACCATCCTATTGAGCACTGACGAACTGATCAAAGGGGTGGAGGGCTAAGGGTTCAAAACAATGTAACAGTTTTCACATGTTTTTTTCCAGATCTGATCTTGCTTTTGCTGCATCCAGTTGTCTCCAGTAAAAGAGTCTTGTAACCTTCTGATGGAGTCAAGCGTCTTTTTTTCCTAGAAGCTGGAGGAGGGCTGACACTAGGCCAGCCCTGCAAAATCAGTCAACCCGGAGCCACCAAGCTACCCTGGGGATTGCACAACTGATGTTGTCTCACAAGAGCAACCAAGAGGAGGCTGACACCTGGGGAGAGACAGCAGCCAGACCCCATGGCTGGGCAGACCCCCTGGAGAGGCTAAGGTTAGCGATGAGCAACTGAGACTCAGATGGTCAGTGGGCATCAACTGGAAAGATGAATGGGATGAAAGATTCTCTGGAGTAACTCTCACCCAGAGACGCAGAGAAACCCATTGAATACAATCATACGTGGAGCTTGAGGAATTGGGTCCCAGTGATTCAGACTGTGATGGCATGCTGATCAAGCAAGCCATGGAACCATTGAAGGGGACTATGGACAAGCTTCGAGTACAAGAAGCCCTGGCCTGTATGTTCTGCAGGCTGCTCCAGCGCCAGAGATCAAGCAGAGGGGTGGCAGCCTCCAGAGCAGGGGGGCCGCCAGGTCCCCATACTCCAATCAGCATCCACTCCAGCTGCCATAGCCCCCCTACCAGCTTGGGCCAGACAGCCCAGACAGTGGGACCACCAACCTCACCTCTGGGTGTGAAATTAAATGGAGACCTGGGGGACCTGGGATTTTTCAATGCCCACATCTGGAAACTACATGCAGCAATACAAGACTGACATAACAACCGAAGGAGCCAAGATGACGGTGGTGATGCTGACACTATTTATTTATTTATTTATTAGTTTAATTTATATACCGCCCCATTCTGAAGACTCGGGGCGGTTCACAGCAGCTATTTAAAAACAGTACAAAATAGAAGTTTAAAATTAATTAAAAAGAATTTTTAGAGAGAGCTGCAGCGGTGGATGGTTGCCTTTCACAATGATGATGCCCCAGAGTTGCGCAACTTTAACCACTTTATGATTACTCTCCACAGGAGATTCGAAGTTCCATTAGGTGAGCGCAAAGCCCAAACCCATATCAAAGCCATCAGCCAGGGGCACCAATCTGTGGCTGTTTACACTGAAGAGTTCCATGAGCTGGCATTCAGACTGACCAATTGGCCGCAGAACCTGTTCATCGAGGGTTTCCAGGATGGGCTGATCTAAATATACTATATCCACAGCATTTTGCTGGTCTACTAATTTAGTCACTTTGTGAAAGAATGAAATAAGATTGGTTTGGCATGATCTGTTTTTAACAAACCCGTATTGGTTTCTAGTTATAACTCTTGTGCTGATGTTTACAGGTCCGGTTTTTTATTATTTTTTCCAGTATCTTCCTGGGTATTGATGTTAGTCTGATTGGTCTATATCCTGGATCTGATTTTTTTTTTTTCCTTTTTGGAAGATGGGAACCACATCAACTCTTTTCCAATTCTCATGTAGTTCCAAGATGCTCCAGGATTTTTGAAAGATATGGTACAGTGGTTCTGAGATAACATCTGCCAGCTCCTTCAGAACTCTGGGATGTAATCCATCAGGTCATGTTTATTTATATTCATCAAGATCAGACAAGTGTTCTCTTACCATTTTCTTGCTTATTTTAATTTTTATTTTTAGTATGCCTTTTACAGTTATGGTTTTGGTAGCTTGGGCTATAGTTTCATTTTGTGTGAAGACTGATGCAAAAAATGAGTTAAGCAGCTCTGCTTTCTTTTTACTGTCTGTTACTTGCTTACCATCTTCTCTCTTTAGTGGACTGACTTTCCTTGACTTTTTTTTTTCTTGTTATTTATATGTGGAAAGAAACTTTTTTTTGTTATCTTTGATTTTTGTTACAAGTCTTTGTTCATTCTGAGCCTTTGCTTACCTGACTTCGTCTTTGCAGATTCTAGTTATCTGCTGATATTCTGCCTTAGTTGTGTGTCCCTCTTTCCATTTTTTGTACTTGTCCTTTTTGTCTTTCGGTTTATCAGCATTTTTGTTGGTTTCTTCTTGGATTTCTTGTTTTTCTTTTTTAGTGGCATTGTGCTGGACTGGGCATTTGTGATCACATTTTACAGAGTTTTCACACTTCTTGAATTGTTTTCCCCTTTAGGATTTTCATCCATGGTATTTTTCATGGGTTCTTGCTGAGTCTGCTAAAAGTCAGGTCCTTTAAAGTTTAAGACACTGGACTTCCAGCTGATGTTGGGGCATTACCAGTCACAGGGAACAGAGCTCTCCATTGCTGTGCTGGCTTCTCCCTGTTTGTGGGCTCTGAAAGGAGTCAAAGTTGCCTTGGAGGGGCAGCGAAGCTAAGGAGGGGGCGCTCTGTGAGGTCGTAGGAGAAATCACATCTCTCCTGCCGAACCCCAGGGCTTTTTCCCTCTATGCCACAGCGAGAGAAGAGGCAGTCTAAAGATGGCTGCCAAGAAGCTGGGACAGCTGTGAAACACCTAAGCACTGTACTAGAGCGGAGTCAGTGAACAGTGTTTGGAACTGGGTGAGAAGGATACTTTTTATTTAAAACCTAACCCCCAAAAAATATCCAGGAAAAGAGAGGCTCATTGCTACTTTTAAAAGCAGCGGTCTAACACTCTGAAAAGAATTTTAAAGTTGAAGGAAAAAGAAGGGAGAAGGCAATTCTTTAAAAAAATATAGAAAATTGGAACTTTAAATTGGACAGACATTGTATTGAGTAGAAATTTTAAAATGCTGGAACTGTTTACCTAAAAAACTAACATTATCTTTCTATTTTGGATTGTCCTCTTTAAAAAAATTTAAAATTGGATAAAACTGGTTAAGATTGAAACTTGATTTAAGAGCACCACCTGCTGACAGAAGGAAGGCATAACATATTCCCAAAAGCCTGGAAATATTATTAAAGTGACCCCTGAAGGCCTCAATACAAGATTGGATTTACAGAGGGATTTATGAAGGTTCTGAAAAATTTTTGAGACTGTCCGGAGGAACAGGCCCGTCGGTTTGGGGATATAAGGATACAAGAATATTGAATTTTGTGAGAAGTGACTTTGGTTTGAATATTTGATTGAATATTTGGTTTTGTGGATTATTGGAAAAAGGAACAAAATAAAATTAAATAAGGTGCTCCATTAGCAAGAAATGAGTGGAATCTGGGAAGAAATGGCATCAATGATTCAGGGTATTAAGGATACGTTGACAAGAAGCTTTAAGGAGATTATGGACAAAATGCAGAGCATAGAGGAAGAGCTGGAAAACAGGACACAAAGGACAAGGAGTCAGCAAGACACCCAGGAAGAGGAGGAGCCAATTGAAAGAGCAGATAAAAACACAGAGACAAACCAACAAATAAAATGTGATGATAAGAAGGAGGAGAAAACAAGAATAATAATGATTGCTGAAATAAGCTGAGGGGAGAGCATTTTAAGGGAATTGAAAGAGGAACTGGAGTTGCAGGAAGACTTTTTTGGGAAAGAGATAGGGGCTAGAAGAGATATCTTGAAAATTAGACAATGGAATAGGGCTGAGAGGGGAGAAATGCTTAAAGTGATTGGTTATGATGTGGAAGCAGATAGAGACAAAGGTCCGCGAAAGGAATATGGGAGGCAAGCTAAGAAGTGAACAATTAATGCTTCAAAGCAGACAAGAGACGATGGATAGAAAAGGAATAATTTTTAAATATAATAATGATACAGATAAAAGTTAGAATAGGGATGGAAACTAGAGAGAGGAGTATCAATGGAACACATATTTTTATACAATAACATGAAGTAATAATAAAAGGGAGAAATGGAATTTGAATGATGGTAATACTAAGCATGTTGGAATAAAATGGTGATTGGCATAAAAATAACATATCAAAATATTGAACAATTAAATAATGGAAGATTAGAACATAAATATGTGTATTATTATTAGAACCATATAAGTTTGTTAAATGTAATAAATATGACTATTAATATTTTATCTGTGGTAAAAGGAATGATAGTTAGAACATGGTGATTGATACAAAAATAACATATTGAAATACTAATTAAATAAGGAAAGTTTATAATCCAATAAAAATATGTGTACTATTATCAGAATTATATAACCTTGCCAAACATACCATGTTTCTCAGAAAACATGACCCACCCCAATAATAATCCCAATCCTACTTTTTGGGGGCTGGGCCTAATATTACACCTACCCCGAAATAAGCCCAGGGGGATGGACGTGACCAGCATGAATAGTGGTGTGGGCACGGGGGAGGAGCAACTGTCCGGATGCAGCCCGCTGGCCCCTTGGGGCAGCGTTTGCCAAAAAGCCTCCATTCCGAATGCTGAAGTTTTGGAATGGAAATTTTTTGGCGAATGGGAGGAAAATGGGGAGGGGGGACTTTTCTCAGTCTGTGCTGAGCTTGAGGAATAGATGGCAGGCAGGAAAATCTCCTCTTCCCATTTTCCTCCCGTTCATCAAAAAGCCTCCATTCTGAAACTTCAGTTCGCACACGTCACCCCCCCGGCCTCTATTTCGCCATCAGAGTCTTCCAGAAAGCCCTCTGCATCTGTGAAATGGGCTTCAGGTGGATGCGCACGGCACCCCCAGCCTCCATTTCATTGCCAGAGCCTTTCAGAAAGCCCTCTGCAGCTGATAATAGAGTTCCGGATTGATCCTGAGTTCTGTTATTGGCTGCAGATGCGTCTTGGCAGGCATCTGAAGGCAAAATGGAGACCGGGGCAATGCGTGCGAGTGGCAGAAAGCGGCTGCAGAAGAAAAAGGGCCAGCAGCAGGCTCCTGCTGGGTGTGGCTGTCGGTGCCACCACCATGAGGTAAGTCAAAAATTAGCACCCTCCAAAAAGAAGGTCTAGTCGTTTTTTTCAGGGGTCAAAAGAAAATAAGACCCGGCCTTCTTTTTGGAGAAACACGGTAGTAAATATGATGAATATTATTTTAATGGTATTAAAATGTGGATAGAAAGGGAATATTTTTAAATATAATAGTGGCACATTAGAAGTTAGAATAGGGATGGAAATTAGAGAGAGGGAGATTAATGAAATACACATTTTTAATACAAAAAGGTGAAGTAATAACAAGAGGAGAAATTAGAATTTGAATGATAGTAGTGTTAAGCATGTTTGAATAATATGGTGATTGGCACAAAATAACATATCAAAATTTGAATAACCAAATAATGAAAGATTATAATTTAACATTAATATGTGTATTATTATTACAATCATATAAGTTTGTGAAATGTAATAAATATGATTATCAATACTCTATTTGTAGCAAAAGGAATGACACAATACAATGATTGGCATAAAAATAACATTGAAATATTGAGTAATTAAATAATGAAAGATTAAACTCAATAAAATATGTGTACTAATATTAGAATTATATAAGCTTGTCAAATGTAAT
>JANHFL010004004.1:41728-52195 GCA_032468155.1 Oxyrhabdium leporinum | reverse complement strand
CTACTAATTTAGTCACTATGTTGAAGAATGAAATAAGATTGGTTTGGCATGATCTGTTTTTAACAAACCAGTGCTGATTTGGAAGATTCTGTTACTGTAACTGTATAATAAAGGTCATATTTGTACTTTCATGTTTAATGTCTGAACTATCTCGAAAGGATTACACTATGGGATGCCTAAATGCATTAACATATTTGCAACTTACACCTCTAAAAACAACAACAATCAAAATGAAAACTCCATGCAATTTTACCTGAAAATTAAGCCAATGCATTCTCTTTCTGCGTCAGACACAATGTGTTACAAGCCTTGGTTAAAATTATTTAAACTGGAATAAATCTGCATGTTCCTTTTAAAAGGGGGTGGCACTCAGTCACTATAAAATGAGTAGCAGTGCTACTATATATCCTGCAATTGCTTCAACACTGATTATTTCAGATTCTATCCACAATCATCTGCAAATCAATGACATGCTTTATTGATACTCATTCAGTGCTTTCACTTGTCAGTGCTAATCTCTCGTTGTGTATCATAGAATGCTGATAAGAAGAATAAAACATGGCATTCCATTAACCAGCCATGCCAGTTAAGAGACATTGGCTGAATAGTTTTGTCAGGAGTATATTGCCTTTCTGTTTAAGATATCTTGATTGTAACTGAGATATCAGTTAAGTGAAATGGATACAATGACAAACCACTACTGAACAAGTTGAGGGGTTGTCAGTCCTTTTAGTGAGTTCCTTTGAAAAGTAACCAATTGCTGTCAATATATCTACCACCTTGCCAAAGTAACTTAAGAATGTGGAGCAACAATGTTTAATTTCTCAGATGGTTGACCTGATCAATTCAGTAATTCAATCTCAACATTCCTCCAATTCAAAAATTCTTTTGGAATCAGAGATTCAAGAAACCTTTCTTTGTCATTGCTATAATCCTTTAGAACATAATTTAATATATTTTTGCGATACATTGTCTATGTTCCATATATAAATATTTTGTATGAAATTTTAAACTAATAAATATTTCATGAATGGGTACTAGTTAACTCTGTGTGCTACATGTTCATTCATAATTCAACAGATCATAGTCTGGCAAAACTCACCATTTTGCTTGAAAATAAACCTGTGATGGATTCTCTTATGACCCTAGTTTCAGAAATGTATCAGGAGAACATGCATATATGAATTTATGATTCAAAACTTTCCTTGATCCATGCCTAGCGTGACACCCAAATATTCCACTTTTTGCTGGTCCTGCCATCAAAGTGTCGTGAACAAAATAGCAAGAATGGACAATTCTACAAAAGTATTGTGACCTTAATGTTGTTGCTGTTTTTTTTCAAGATCAATCCTCAGAGAGGTAAGGAAATTTTACAGCTCCAATACAAACAAAATAAAGTGAGAAATAATGGTAATTGGCTACATAATTTTTTCAGACATCATGTAAAGAGATAAATTCTAGCCTTTCAGCCAATCTATTGAAGTTACCTATTCCATAAATAAATTTCATCTCTCTCATTGATAACTGATTATAGGTCCCTAAATTCCTCCCTCTCCTTTCCTCCTTTTCTCCCCAATCACTAGTTAAAATGAATACAGTTCAATTAACCATGAAACATATGTGAAAATCCAGGATTACTAAAAACTTCATTATTCTACTCTAGCTCTCAGCTAGAAAAAGAAACAAGACTCCATTCTTAATCTGGATCTCAGAGATATTTGGAAAACAGAACTTTTACTGCTTTCTGGTATCTTCAAGGTTGAAAGTGACCTTAAAATGGTGAAACTCTCTATTTCTCTAGATCATGGAGATAGGAGAGAAAAAAGCAATGTGTCACCTTTACCTATTCCTGGTCATGCTAAAACAGGAACTGCAGTTACTTGTATCTAAACATAGTTGAACAGCCTTGATTTTCCCATCTATTTAACACAAGCATCAGAGTCAAAAATATCGAAAATTCAGTTTTGTTAACAAGCTTTTAGTACAACTGTAGAATGTGTGCCTGTGTATGTGTATGAGAGTATGTACAGAACATCCTTAGCATTTTTTAAAATGTAATTCTTTTATTTCTCCTAGTTGAGCTACTATAGACCTTTGTTGCATGATCATTTGTGGCTTTGTTGTTCTTTCTTATAAAATTTGAATAAAACATTTCTCTTTTTTAAAAACCTTACAGTTGTTCAGAAATGCTATTATTAAATAGCAAAATGTTCTATGCACTTCACTGGTCCTTCTCTTTCTAGAAAGTGGAGCTATTACATTTATGAAGAAAACTAATGTAAAAGTCTTAAAAACCTTCCCTACTAACAATAGTTTTTGTGAGATTAATAAATATACATACAATGTGTGAATGCTTTGACTCTGCAGACAAAAGCAATATCAATGACAGGGGAGGTCTTTAAAAAAAAAGAAGAAACAAACTGGGACAAATAGTACACAGAATCAAGTGAAGCTCAAACTACTAAGGCAAGCTGGTTTTACAAACTCAGAGATGAGGATCTTTTGTGCTCTCTGAGCTTGGTTGTTTTCTTGCAGATGTTTCATTACCAAAACTAAGTAACATCATCAGTCTAGCAATGAATTGTCTGCAAGAAAACAATCAAGATCAGAGAGAACCAAGATCCCCTCATTTTAACCCTGAGCTACAAATATTCTCCTTTATTGAAACTCAGAGGTATCATAGCATTGCAAGAGGCATCCTTAAATTAAGTCTGCTTCTTTATAAAATAAAAGCAAATTGAATTAAAAGAACATTAAATATAATAATGAAGGGAATAAGTAAATTATTCAGAAGGTAGGAAATGTTTGCATCTTACTGATTGTGTATCATTAAATATCACAAGTCACTTGGGAAAAAAATGGTTTAAATGAGAGAAGTGAGAATACTCCAAAACAGGGGTCACCAACCTTTTGGACCTCAGGGACCACTAAATTCATAATTTTAAATCCCCCGGACCACTAAAAATGAATCCAGCGCACCGCTCGCTGAAGCACCTGGACTCGCAGGAAGGATGGGGTCCTTCAGGCACTTAGCTTGGCCACTTGTTTCTGCAACCTTAAACACTCTAAGAACCATTTGGACCTGTTTCCCACAGAAAACAAAGCACCAGGATCTCTCATATCTCTCTCTCTCTCTCTCTCTCTCTCTCTCTCTCTCTCTCTCTCTCTCTCTCTCTCTCATATCTTTCTCTCTCATCTCTCTCATCTCTTTCTCTCTCATCTCTTTCTCTCTCATCTCTTTCTCTCATCTATCTTTATGTATCTCTGTATCTCTCTCTCTCTCCTCTTTCTCTCTCTCTCTCATCTCTCTCAGCCAGATCAGCCAGTGTCTTGGGGCAGAGAGGAATTCTCACATCTCTCAGTCACACAGCATCAACAAGGGCCAGAAGAAATTCCCGTGAGACCCAGCAAGAGATGAAGCTTCACTCCCACTCTGGAATATGGAGCGAGTCTCCATCTCCTGCCCTTTCCTTCTCAGGCCAGGCGAGGAGTGACTGGGAGTGGAGGGTGAGGGGTGGGGCCAGCCAGTGGTGGGCTCAGCTGACAGGAAGCCACAGCAGGGGCATGAAAGAGCTGTTGGTTGCCAACACCTGTTTTTCGGTCCTCCTCCCCTACCCCCCCCTTGCCGCCACAGCACCATTACTGTCAGCGTTCCATCTAAGTTCCAACAATTCATTCAGCACTCAGACAAAGTTTTATCTAAATAAGAATTCATTAAAGAAACCATGTTGTCACATCTGAGAAAAACCTGAATCTGAAGGTCCAGGTTTTTCCACATCCAAAAGAAATCAAAGATCCACCTCCAAACCAAAGATCGCATTCCCCGATCGTCTTCTGAAACCAACTTCCTCTCTCTTCTTGTCACTCCTCCTCCAGGTGCTGGTCAGGATGGCCTTGACACATTTGAAAGGAATTTTGTTTTGACTACTAACCCCTCTAAGCATATGAGAAAGAATCCCCTCCCTAATTCCCATGTGCTAATATGTGGCAGCTGCAATTATTGCTTCCAAGGCTGACAGGCTTTCCCCCTTCCGGTATTTAAAGGTCATCCTAAAATAAACAAATTACAAGTAATTAATATACATACATCAACCTCCCCTTCCTCCCCCAAGGGGTCTCTTTGGCTTGTCAGGAAACTTCTCATGAAAATCCTTAACCAATCTATCAGCTTTTACACCCCAGCTCTTAACCCATGTTGCTTCAGGCAGAGGGTACTCGTTTCAATGAACTAAGTATTGTAATCTTCCTCTAAGCAATCTAGAATCCAATATCTTCTTCACTTCGTAGTGAGTTTCTCCCTCAATCACCACTGGTTTCGGTGGTTCAGCTGGCTGGGGTCTGATTCTTGATTGCACTGCTAACTTCAACAAACTGCAATGAAACACGGGATGAATTTTTCCCAATATCCTAGGGAGACTGAGTTGAACTGTCACTGGGTTAATCATTTTTACAATTGGGAAAGGACCCAAGAACCTGGGACCCAATTTCCTGCTAGGGATATGTAGTTTCAGGTATTTGGTAGACAAATATACCTTATCTCCCACTTTAAATGGAGGATGAAAAGAATGGTGCTTGTTAGCTTGTCTCTTATACTTTTCTGCTGCCTGTGCTAAAGCCTTTTGCACATTTGCCCAACCCTTTTTTACGCCTCCATCCACTCTGTCAATGAGGTTGACATAGGCTTTTCCACAGGCAACTCAGGCATAGGCACAAACTCCCCCCTAGTGGATTTGGAATGGTGTCAACCCAGTAGAGCTATGCACCGCATTATTATATGCAAATTCTGCAAATAGCAACAGTTCATCCCAGTTTTCATATTGATAATTCACATAACACCTACCGTTATACATAACCCCATAGCGTTCCCTCTCTCTACCACCCCATTCATAGACGGATGGAATCCAGAACTAAGAACCTGTGAGGATCCAATTACTTTTAAAAACTCCCACCAAAACTTTGCTGTAAATTGCACTCCTCTATCAGAGATCACTCTCTTCGGCACTCCGTGGAGACAATAAATGTGCTTCACAAATAACTTTGCCAACTTTTTGGCTGAAGGCTGTTCTGCACAAGCCACAAAGTGTGCTTGGAAAACAAGTCAATCACAGTCCATATTACAGTATTTCCTTCGCTCTCGGGAAGCTCTACTATAAAGTCCATGGCTATCTCTTCCCAAGGTTGAGTAAGTTCAGCCACCTGTTGCAACAGTCCAGGAGGCTTCCCCGGCCGATGTTTGTGAGTAGCACATATGGAACAATTTTTACATAGTCTTCCACATCAGCTTTCATTTTCAGCCACCAGAACTGTCTTCTGGCCATATGCAAAGTTTTCAGAAACCCAAAATGACTCCCCAGATGAGAATCATGGCTCTGTTTCAAAATCAACAGCCTCATTGATGCAGGGATATACAACATGGATCCTTTCCAAGCCAAATAATCCCTAAGGGTTAAATCTTGTTGATTGTCCGCAAACCAAGGATAGGTTAAAGAGACGCTTTCAAATCTTGTGTCAATTTCATCTCTTCCTCCTCTGGACCCTCGTTACCACTTGGGCTGTCATCTCTTTTTGTGAAATCACTGGATGAATTATCTCTTCCCTCTGGCTGTCAAATTGGGGTTTTCTAGAAAGGGCGTCAGCCAGTAGGTTCTTCCCCACTGGGATATATTTTAGCTCAAAATTCAATTGTTTGAAATATTGAGCCCATCGAACCTGTTTGGGGGAAAGCTTCCTAGGCAGCTTTAAAGCTTCAAGATTTTTATGATCAGCCCATACCTCAAACAGATTACTTGCTCCCTCCAAAAATTGTCTCCATGAGAGTAAAGCCCATCTGATAGCAAAGTCTTCTTTCTCCCAAACTGCCCACCGTCTCTCCGTATCTGTCAGTTTTTTTGACACATACGCATATGGCAGTAATTGCCCCTCTGCAGGTTTCTGCATTAGGACAGCAGCCACTGCAACATCACTAGCATCAGCTTGGATGACAAAAGGCTTTTTGGGATCTGGGTGTTGAAGTATAGGTTCCTCCGCAAACAATCTGTTTAATTTTTCAAAAGATTTTTGACAGGCCATATCCCATGGCAACGGTTGTGATGGCTTTGGCTTTCCAGGAGCTGGTCCCGCCTTTAACAGCTCAGTCAAAGGAAGTACCAGTTCTGCAAATCCCAGAATAAATTGTCTATAAAAGTTTGCAAACCCCAAAAAACTTTGTAATTGCTTTCGGGACTTTGGGGCTTGCCAGTCCAACATAGCCCTCACCTTTCCTGGATCTATCTCAAATCCCTCATTGGTTATTCTGTAACCCAGGTAGTCCAAAGCATCCTTATAAAATTCACACTTTGAAAGCTTCACGTAAAATTTAGCATCTAAAAGCTTTCTTAACACTTGTCTCACCAATTTCACATGCTCTTGCATTGTTTCAGAATAAATTAAAATATCATCCAGATAAACTAGCACCCCATTATATAAATGCTCATGGAGTAACTGCATAAAGACTGTGGGCACCCCTTGTAATCCAAAAGGCATGACTTTAAACTGAAATTGTCCCAATGGGCAGTTAAAAGCTGTTTTCCATTCATCTCCTTCTCTTATGCATATTCTGTAGTACGCCTCTCTCAAATCCAACTTAGTAAATATCTTTCCTTTACACAAATGGTTCAACTAGTCCTTCATGAGGGAAAGAGGGTAATTATTCTGCACACACACTTCATTCAGACCTCTAAAATCAACACAGAGCCTAATCTCCCTCCCCCCCCCACACACACACCTTTCTTTTCTTTGAACAACACAGGAGCTGCCACTTCAAATGTTTGATGGGTTCCTATTGTAGAGGAGACAATAAATAAGCATGGTCTTGTTTCCTAAAACATATGCCTTCTAAACTTTCTCTGAGACCAAAAGAAGAGGAATTAAAGAAAATAAGTTTCTTTATTCATCAAAATCCAAATTGAAATATGTATACAAATTAATATTAGATAAAGTTTTGGTAATTCAAGCTAGAAGCAGGATACCTAGACTCCATTCCGGTTTAGGAAGCCTCTATCCTTTCCAAAAGCAAACAAACAAAACATTGAGTTTCTCATCATTGCCATCCTCACCCACATCATCTTTAAAGGGATTGATTTTGACCCTTGATTACTCTTCAACCTACTCTCTTCAGATAATGTAGCAGTCTTATCATGTTAAAAATTTTAAAGTTCCCAGTACTTATTGTAGCAACAATCTCAATAAGTTTTAAAATTATCCCATGATTTCCTAAACTATACTTTAAAAAGGGAGGGAAACAGCATTTTCTGGTGGTATTGCTTAAAAGAAACTAACTGCCACCAAGAAGCTGCCAATTTATGCTTACTTTATATTTGACATAGCATGAAGACATGCTGTCTGGAAATGCCTTTTCCCATTCTTCATAAGCACAACTCTCACTGGCAGTTCAACTGAGAAAGCAAGAGACAGATGGAAGAAAAAAAGCTGAAGAAGCTTGCCAATAATGTTTAACAACGTCACAATACAAGACAGTGTGCAGCAGAGAATTGGCATACTTCAGCTGATAAAAGGGATGAAGATTTAACATTAGTTCAAAGAATGATAGAACATGCTGTAAAAACTGACAGAGGAAGCAATTTTCTGGCCATGAAGACACAGACAGAATAATGACCAAAAGCAAGATATCTACTGATATCTTGCATCAGTAGACGTTAAAGATAGTTTTCAGCCCCTTGAAGGAGAAACAGTCACTGAATCTTCAAAAGAAAGACAAAAAAAAAAGACATCATGGGAAAGACAGATGGCATTAGATCCCTGAAAGATGGGGGGGGGGGGGGTTGTAGCTGAACCTTGGAAGAAAACAGAAAAATAGAGAAGAGTCTTGGTAGCAGATGACTCACTATAATGAGTAACTAAAATAGATATGTAAAGTCTATTGGTATGTGAAATATGCTGTCCATTAGAAGTAAGGACTTCTAATCTTGCAGAAGGACTTCCAAGATTTAGCAAGTCCACTGGCAATGATATCCATATTCATATAACCATGAACTTTAAGATTTTAGAAATTGGGAAATCAAATTCAACCATATAATATTCCAAACTGTTGCAGATAGTCCAAGGATATAATGGTTGATAATATCAAAAGTTGCCAAAAAATCCAGTAGGACCAGAAAGGTTGTGTTCCCCTTATTTTAAGTCCTACCATAGATAAGTGAGTGACCAATGAGTGACCAATAGAGTTTATATATCAGGCACAGGCTTGAACACTAATTGAAATGGCTGAAGATAATGCATTTCCACTAGAGCCAATAATATCACCCTTAAAAGGCAGGTTGGGTGATAGTTACTGGATCTAAGATTGTGCTTTTAAGGATGGCACTTTTAAGGATCCTTTTCAGGGTTCCTGGCTTCTCTTTCTCCTGGAAGGAGGCAGTATCTAAAGTCTGTATCAGTATTATATCCCCTCTGCCAACATGTATAAGTATATAGGACAGGGGTGTCAAACTCAAGGCCGGATCTAGCTCACAGGGTGCTTAAATCTGCCCCATCAGGCGGCCTGGAAATAGCAAAGAACTGGCCCATGGTGCCTCTGGCAGCCCAAATGGAGCATGGGGGGCATGTGCAGCCCCCCCATGCCCTCTTTTCATCCTGGACAGCCTCCTGCAGCACTCTGCTGGCAAAACACACCATGTCCATTGAATCTACCCCTCCCGGCCGGCCCACAGAGGAGAAGTACAATGCTGATCCGGCTCTCGAAAAAAATCAGTTTGACACCCCTGATATAGGGCATGGGTCCACAGCACAGGGGATAAAATTCACCAAAGATTCCATCTACTTCCTCTGGGGTAACAGCATCAAACTGCCCCCAGATCATGTCACAACCTGTCATGTCCTTGGAGTCTGTCCATCTGGCTTCCAAGTCTGAGTGAATGCAAATGATTTTATCTGAAAAGGTTCCACTTCCATCTCAAAGTTTCCCACAATAGTTACTCTGACCCATATTTTCCTGAAATAGTCTATACTCATTTTAAAAGCATGTAGAATAATGGCAAAGAAGTAAGTCTACCTTGCCCATTCATTCACTTCTCTCTGCCACCAATGTTTCTCTAAGCATGTCTTCTAACATTTAACTCCTGGACTACTTCAGAAATGAAAGAACTCCCCATGATCAACATAGATTGAAGAAGAGAACTTTTTGTGCAAACCTGTCAAAAATACTCACCACCTTCTTGTTCCAAAGGTTGACTAAGCTCTCCACAGAATTGCTCATTGGGTTTCTGGGTAATTCCTCAAGTGCCCTCTAAAATCCAGTTCAGACATAAGATGCTTAGGCTGTACCATTCAAAAGGGTATAACCTCTGCAAGAATCATGATACTATTCAACTGAACTGTCATGAAAAAAACCATCAGTCTTATACTCACCAGCATCACTCAAATGCTCCAGGGTATAAAAGAAAGATTTAATGTGTGGCCTTCATTCTGCTTTATGATCACCTGGGACAATCCTATAACTGTCATGCTATGAGTAACTCCTGATTCCATCCCTAGCATCTCTGGGTATTATTAGTTCCAAGCAGTGAAGTGGACTCAAAAAGAGTTATTTTGCTCTCTCTCCTCATTCTCTTTATAGAAAAAGCCTGTATAATAAAGAAGCAAATGTAAAGTTAAATTGTCTAGAAAAGGAATTAACATAACAAAGCTCAGTGATTAAGTTTGGTGACTATGTGGATAAAGATGAGGGAGGAAAGGAGAGAAGGAAGTTGAAGAGCATAAAGGGAGCTTTGTAGATAAATGCATGTTAGATTTGTTAATTTAAGCTTGTAGTTAAGAACTCACATGCCGGCACACTCATCAAATTGATAAGAACACAGACTTGTAAATTATTTATTGTGTTGGACTTTGTATAAGAATAAACTGTAACTTAGTTGATCCCAATCTACATTTGTCTATTTTGTCTATTTTTTTCCTATCCACTATTATAGACTCTTTAAAAAAGAATAATATGTAAACATAAGATCTATTACTAAAAGACCTATTTATATACTACTAAAAATCTCATGTCTGTTTGTAAACTTCAGTTGGGTAAAATGATGCATCATAAAGCAACAATTTTTGAATCAATGTACTTCAAATGGGCTAAACTACAGAATGTTAGACCCATCACTCCCAAGGGATGCAATAACATTTAGCACTTAGATATTAATTTTTATTATTATTAAACTTTTATACCACTCATCTTGCCAAGGTGACTCTAAGTGGCTTACAGTCATTAATCAGGATTAAATGTCTAGCAGTGTGCCTGCTATGATAAAAGAAGGAAATAAATAAAAACAATATTCAAGAGTAAGGAGGAAGATATTTTATACATATATTTTATACATATATAGATATAGATATAGATATAGATATTCGGAGAAGAACGAGGCCGAATACGCAAGCCTGAAGATGATGAATGAGACTTCATCGAAACGTCGCCAAGAAACC